>CM053752.1:111861437-111880902 GCA_028658305.1 Pachyuromys duprasi | reverse complement strand
TTTCAATGAGCTCAGAGTAGTCGGATGCTCAGAGTAGTCGGATGCCTACAACTAAGCCAAGTCACCCACACTCAGACTTCCACGTTAGAAAGTGATGAAGGATTCACGGGCTTCCTGACTCAGGACGACTGCTCAGGAGCACTTTCCCACCACAGGTGAAGAGTTGCTCAGGTTAACTAGCGTAACCACCAGCCTGGCAGCTTTCGGTGTACTCTCCAGGGTGCTCTGTATCAGCACCGACTTCCACAGTCCATCCTTTTCTGACGAGATCTGACATGGCCTTAGCACAGATATTCCATTACCTAAGACTGCCTCCCAGGACAGACAGTCAGAAGTCCATGGCAACAGACAATTCATGACAAGTGGGGAACTTGCTAAAACCCACTGAGCTCAGTCAGTGGTTAAGAGCACTTGTTCTCCTAGAGGACTGAAGTTCAGTTCCCAGAATCCACAGCTGTCTGTGGGGCATCCAAGTCCAGAGCCACAGGCACCTACACCCACATATAGTCACACACACATACACTTAGATTAAAATAATTAAATCTTGCTTTCCCTCCCCCCCTCTCCAGGCAGTGTTGGCGCACACCTTTAGTCTCAGCACTAGGGAAGCACAGGCAGGTCTTGTTTACAGAGTTACTTCTAACAGCCAAGGCTATACAAAGAAACCCTGTCTTGAAAACCAAAAGGAGAAAGAGACAGAGAGAGAGACTCACTATGTATCCCTGACTAGCCTGGAACTTCCTATGTAGTTCCAGGCAAGCCTTTGCCTCCCAAGTTACGGGACTAAAGACACTTGCCACCATTCCTGGCTATGTCTGCTTTTCCAGCGACACTAAAACACTGTGTTGCTTATAAATGGATCCAGGAAGAGGCGAGAGGAGACAGGAGTTAGAAGTTTCTAGAAAAGATGCTGGCAGGTTAACCGATATTACTCTAACAGTAGTCTTGTGTATTTAAGACACAAGCTTGGAACTTTGGGGTGGTTTATAACTGATGTGATTATAGTTCCGTTGTGGCCTAGTGGCTGAGCACTTGCCTGGCATGCTGGAGGTCCTGGTTCTAGCCCCAGTAGAACAATAGTAATAATCAAGGACTCTCCTCTGCCTGGCTCCATTTTCATGACATTGTCATATGACATATGAAATTCCATTGTGTATGGAATACCCCCTGTGGGTAGATCTGCTATTTTCCAGCATCTGGAATGGAGCCTGGGACAAGATACTCAACAAATGTCCATCTGGCATCTGAAAGTAAAAGAATTAACATGTGCACATGGTGTCCCCAGAGAGGAGGTAACTTCTGGTTCAGTCAAGTGCTAATGGCATCTTTGGATGAAATTCAGCATTTAAAGCACCTTTGGCTGCCTGAAGGTCATGGCTCATCAGTATTTACCTGAAGTAGATCTTAGCCATCAGCAGCAGAAAGAGGCAGGAGATCAAAAATAGCATTCTCTGTTTTGCTTTCATTCCTTCCTGCGGGAGGGAAAAAGGAGGTCTAAGTGTGTTGCCCATGCGTCCCAACATCCCTAACAGTGGGTTAGTGTCTGCACACACTTGGACACAAATCAACAGCTTCTTCTAGAATAATCAGAGAGCAGGATTAAGGTTGTCTCTATTCTGCTTGAAGTGCCTTTGGAATGATCCTCAAAGATGTGGAATGGGCTGACTCTCCTTGTGTTCCCCAACAAAGCAAGTCTCTCTCTCTCCTGTCCCATTACAAGTGGGACATTACAAGTGGCTCACATCCTTACTCCACTGGGCGATTTTCATGAAATGTTTCCCTGCTCAGAGATGCCCTCGCTATTTGAACATTGACATCTTTTAAGCTCATTACCATTAAGAATACATGGACAGGTCAGCTGTGGTCCAGCCAGCCAGCTGTTCTGTCTCCAGATGGTTCCCAATGATATCTTTTTTTTTAAGATTTATTTATTTATAACTATGAGTGTTCTATTTGCATTATTACTGCATGACAGAAAAGGGCATCAGATTCCATTTCAGATGGTTGTGAGCCACATGTGGTTGCTGGGAACTGAACTCAGGACCTCTGGAAGAGCAGTCAGTGTTCTTAACCTCTGAGCCTTTGCTCCAGCTCCACCCCCCCTGCCCCACTGATATCTTGTCAACAAATTCAGAAGCCAACATCAGGAGATGACCCTTAAACACAATATTTTTCTTGTATGCTGAAAAGGGTCTCATTCTGTTGTCCAGGCTGGCCTTGAACTCACAATCTTCCTGCCTCAGTCTTTCAAATGCTAGGATTACACCAGCAAGCCTGGTTAGCAGACACAACTGTCCAAAGCCCCAACACCTCTCCTTCAAAGGCCCCTTACCTTGAATAAGGGTAGTGTTAGGAGACAGCCAAAAATGTCCCTGAGGACAAGTGTTCCCCAGGGAGAATATCTCAATGACTTTGCCAAGTGAAGTAAGTGGTTGTATCCACTGATTTTGTGGTGGGTGACTTCTGTTAATGGTGATGTCAGCAGCATCACAATGGCACCTCTCTGGTTGGATCTCCTCCTGACCAGAGGACAAGAGTTGGTCCCACTGGAGACATGAAAGGACTTCTGAGAATACCCTGTTGCTCGTGCCTCTTCTGTTGTGGCATTTTTTTCTAGGGACTTATTCTTCCTTGTGGTGAGGTTTTGGATGGCATGGGTGCTGGTGTCTTGTATGCCCTCCCTCACTCTCCCATCCTGCTGTGGACACTACTCGTTAACCTAGAGAGTGAACCCCTTCTTCTACCTTTTCAGCCTTTTGTTTGTGTATTTTCTGTTTACTGACACAAGCACAGGTTTTTATTGTAGGCATCATATGAGCCTACGATCACATAGTTGTGTATGATTATAACATAACCCTATATTTATTTGTTTGTTCTACTTTAGAAAAATTAGGAAACCTAAAGTATGAGTGAGGACATTTAAACACCTCCTTAGGCTCTGGCCAGCATCCAAAAGAAAAAGAAGAGAAGAAAAAAGAATAGTTACATCCTTCTGAGTCAGGACTCAGAACGGTAAGCAGACACTAGCAGGAGAGAATTCTGGGAAGAAAAGACACTATATTCTAAGGTGAGCCCACATTCCTAGGGACGTTTCCCTAGCCAGGTTCCTGACTTGCCCACTAAATCAAACCTTGAAGGAGGACACCAGGGTGTGTCTCCACCTAGAAGTAGATTCAGTCTTTACAATTGTGTCTGAAGTCAGAAAACGTAGGTGGAGGCCGAACCCCACTTAACACCCCATCCTCAGGAAGGTTGGCACATCCATGCCAGTCTGTGTCTGACCTTCACTGCCTCACGTAGCCCTGGCATCTCTCACTCCTTTCCTCTACATGGACACTCTTCTAGCAGGGATGGCTGAGGCCCACATCTTCCTGCACAGGCTGTTCACCCCAGATCTCCATTACCCAAGATCCAGCTGCTTCCAACAGCCAGCAGCACTGATACTTTTCTGACAGACTTCCTGTCAGTTATAGTTTACTGTTTGTAATTTAATCCACAAGAAAGTCAGCCATATTCTAAGGGTGAAAAGAATCCAGCTCTGGTGCTTGTAGCCTGAGGGGATGATAAGATTAGGTTAGTCATTAGGGTGCAGCTCCATGACTCAATCCTGGGGTCTTTGTATTTGTGTGGCTGGCATCCAACTTGCTACGTAGCAGAGAATGACTTGAACTTCTGATTCTTCTGCGCCCACCTCCCAAATGCTAGGATTACAGGCATATTCCACAATGCCCACTGGGGATAGGACCCAGGCAAGTACTCTACCAGTACTCTACCAGTCTGAGCCACACCCCAGACTCACAGTGACTTTGCTTGTTGTGCTTCAAGGTTGTCATTTCAAGCTGCCTAAGCTGAAATCAAACTCCTGAATGTAAGACATTCTCCCACTTTACTCTCTTGAGTAGCTGGATTAATAAGCCAGGCAATGTGCCCAGTCCAGAACGAACGAACACACATACATTGTTATTATTATTATTGTTATTATTATTATTATTATTCTCTTACACAATACTCCCTGACCACAGCTTCCTCTCCTTCCACTCCTCCCAGTTCCATCTCCCACCTCTCCGTTCCCTCAAATCCACTGCTTCTCCATTTCCCTTCAGAAAATAGTATGCCTCCTGGGGATATCAACCGAATACAGCATAACAAGATACAATAAGACTAGGCACAAACCTTCATGTCTGAGCTGAACAAGGCAACCTAGTAATAAGAAAAGTGTTCCAAGAGCAGGCAAAAGAGTCAGACACACTCCCACTGTTTGGAGTCCCACATAAACCCCAAGCTACACAACCACAACGTGTATGCAGAGGACCTAAAGAAAGCCCACGCAAGCTCTGCGATTGCCGCTTCAATCTCTGCGAGAGCTCAGGAGCACTGCTTAGTTGATCCTGTGGGCCATGTTCCCCTGGTGTCCTCAACCACTCTGGCTCCTACAGTCCTTCCTCCCCCTCTTCTTGGGGTTCCCAGAGCTCTGTCTAACTTTTGGTTGTGGGTCTCTGCTTCTACTCGCATCAGCTGCTGGAAGAAGAAGCTTCACTGATAACAGTTGGGCTAGGCACCAATATATGAGTATAACAGAATAGCACAGAAATAATTTCATTGACTTTTCCCCCCAGTTGTGTTTGGTTCTAACATAGGTTGTTGAACTATTTAGTTTCTAGTTTCTGGCCATCCAGGCAGTGAGAGACATTAATTTCCTTTTGTGGTATGGGCCTCAAGATAGACCAATCATTGAATGGCAACTCCCACATGCCCTGAGCATTTGCTCCAGCACATTTCGCAGGCAGGACAGATTTTGTGGCTGGGTTGGTGTCCTGGTCCCAACACTGAAAGCCTTTTCTGGTTACAGAAGATGGTTGGTTCAGGCTCTGTACCCTCCATTACCAGGACTCCTCGCTAAGACCATCTTCATAGGTTCCAGGAAGTTTCCACTGTACCAGATTTCCACATCACCCCCAAATGCCCTCAGTTTCAGTCATCTCTCCCAGCACTCTGTCCCTCCTGTCTGCCTGATCCTCCTGTTTCTATCCACACCAGTCCCTAGTCCACAAACAAAACCTACTTTAGTTCCCCTTCCCAGAGGCTATTCCCCACTTTCTCTTCTATCAGGTTCAGTATGTCTGGTTTTGTGTTGAGGTCTTTGATTCACTTGGACTTGAGTTTTGTGCAGGGTAATAAAGATGGATCTATTTGTATTCTTCTACATGCAAACACCCAGTTAGATCAGCACCATTTGTTGAAGATGCTTTCTTTTTTTTCCATTGTGTATTTCTGGCTTTATTTTTTTAATCAAAAAAAAATAGTGTCCATTGGAATGTGGATTTATGTCTGGGTCTTTGATTCCATTCCATTGATCAACATGTCTGTGTTTATGCTAATACCATGTGATTTTTATTACTGTAGCTCTGTAGTACTTCTTGAAATCAGGGATGGTGATACCTCTGGAATTCTTTAGTTCAGGATTGTTTTATCTATCCTGGAGTTTTGTTTTTCTATGTGAAACTGAATATTTTCTTTCAAGGAAATTATGCTGGAATTTTGGGTTTTTTGAGACAGGATTTCTCTATGTAGCACCAGCTATCCTGGAACTAGCTCTATAGACTGGACTGCCCTGGAACTCACAGATATCTGCCTGCCTCTGTCTACCAAGTGCTGGGATTTTAGGCGTGTGCCACCACCGCCCAGCTTATGTTAGAATTTTAATGGGGAATGCTTTTGGTAGGATGCCACTTTTACTGTGTTGATCCTACTGACCCATGAGCATGGGAGATCTTTCCACCTTCTGATATCTTCTTCAATTTCTTTCTTCAGTCTTTCATTTGCTTGGTTAGGGTCTCAGCAAGATTTTTTATATTGCTTGTGGGTATTGCAATGGGTGTTGTTTCTCTGATTTCTTTCTTAGTTCCTTTGCCATTTGTATATAGAAGAGGTCCCAATTTTTTTAGTTAATTTTGTATCTAGCCACTACACTGAAGGTGTTTATCAGCTGTAGGAGTTCCCTGGTAGCATTTTTGAGGTTGCTTATGTACACTATCATATCATCTTCAAATAGCAAATGTTGACTTCTTCCTTTCCACTTTGTATCCCCTTGATCTCTTTCAGTTGTCTTACTGCTTTAACTAGAGCTTCAAGTACTATAGTGAATAGATATGGAGAGAATGGACAGCCTTGTTTTGTTCCTGATTTTAGTGGAATTGCCTTGAATTTCTCTCCATTTAACATCAAAATGTTTGCTATCGGCTTTCTGTAATTTGCCTTTATTGTGCTTAGGTATGCATCTTGTATCCCTGATCTCTCCAAAATTTTAATCATGAAGAGGTGTTGGATTTTGTGAAAGACTTTTTCAGCATCTAGTGAGATGATTAGGTGCTTTTTTCCCTTTGGTTTATTTATATAGTTACTGATTTTTGTTTATTGAACCATCCCTGTATCCCTGAGATGAAGCCTCCTTGATCATGGTGATCATTCTGATGTGTTCTTAGATTCAGTTTGCAAGTGTTTCATTGAGTCTTGGGACTCTGCCAGCAGAACCTCCATCCCCAGATATGACCCTTTGATCTTGTACCTCCAGAACCATGAGCCAAAAAAAATAATAATAATACTTTTTTATTCTTTATAAAATCAGCCTACCTTGGGTATTTCATTATAGTAACAAAGACTGAGACATTTGCCCCATTTCTCAGAACATCAGGGAGTCATGGTATCATAGGATGCCAATTATAATGTGTTTGATTCATGTACGGAGCACAGATTTGCTTATAGCGAACACTGTTTCCATCTGATTGAGCCACTTCTGCCCAGTAGCATGGGTATAGCTCCCTCTCTCCAAACTCCTCAGGGACTTGTGAAGTTCAATGCTGAACACTTGGCAGGATCTACAATCATCTAGGAGAAATTTTTCTAGATATGTCTGTGCCCATGTTTCCCAGGCTGTGTCTCTCTTACAGCCGCATATGACCTCCCTCTGTTGTTGATGTGCAGGCACAGCCTGTGTCCCCCACAAGGTGGGCCCTTTACTTCAAATCTTTCTGACACTAATAGCAATGCCAAGTATTTCCTTGGGTGCTGGGTGAGTTTTACTTGTGTCATTTTGGCATTTTAGAAATGGTTATAGTTTTCCTTCTTCAATTGTTAAGGGAAGAGAGACACGAAAGTGACACTAGAGATTCTTCGCCGCTGAGAGCACTAGCTGCCCTTCCAGGGGATGTCTGTTTCCCAGCACCCATGCCAGTGCTTCACAACCACCTGTCACTTCCAGCTCAAGGGGATCTGACGCCCTCTTCTTGCCCCCATGGGCATACACACACATACACATATAAGATCAGCCATTCTCTCCTACCTAGACAAAACCTGCTTGCTCTGACATGCATCGTTTTACAGCAGTGTCTTCCTTGTGTTAGGAGCCCTGAGGACTCTTAAGTCCTAGGAGTTTCTCAACAGTGTGTGGTGAGAGGGACCATACCTGTGCCTGCATGGAACAGGGCAAGAGAATCTTCTACAACGAGGGGAAATGTCCTTGTCTCACATAGGTCACCTATTGCCTGGCATGTATCAAGACATCCCACCTGGCACTTTTGGGTCCTATACATATCACTGCATCGCTGGGCTTATCCCCTATCTGCTTTCAGCCTGCAAGAGGCACCGGAGACCACAGATAGCTGTGAGCCCTGCAGAGTGGGGTACTCATGGAGCATATATGGGAAGAAGTGGTGCCCACAAACCATGGCCCTGTCCCATTTAACTTCTTTCCCTCAAGATGGGCTACAGCAGGCACCTTTTCTGGCACTTCCAGACATGTTAATCATCCAGTTGGAGTCCTTTTGCTCTACCCGTATAGTTCAGGGGCTGGCCTCGGCAATTTTTTGTTTCTGTGGGTATTCCACCGCAGTGAGAGACAGCAAATGTCAGAAAGGAGCAACAGCAGGTGGCGCCCTCTAGTGTCTCAGCTCTTGGGTAGCTTTATGTAGCCAAGACCTTTCAATCCTTCCAGCATGATAGCTTTATGCAGCCTGTAAAGCAAGGATTTGTCAGCTCTTAACAATGGGCAGTGTTATAGCACCCAGCTCTGGGGGTCTGAGATCCTTGGTCCTGTAGTCTGGACAGCTCGTAGATATGCCCATGGATGGCGGTAATTCTCTGATTCTTTACAGCTTTCTGTCCTTCAGCTTCAGCTCTCGGCCCTCTTTTTGCTTTCACTCTTCTCTTGTTTCTGACCAGTCAGATCCCTCAAATAGTTCGGGGCCTCCTGTTACCATGGCCACTGTCACAGCTGTCCTGTAGAAGCTGCTGTTGCTACCACGTAGCAATTCTCTGCTCTGCAGGTTCTATGCAGCTAGAGGCTCTGTGGTTTTGTCTGCCCAGTGCTCAGCAGCACTCACTGTCAGCTGTCAAGGAGCTGGCCACTCTGCCGCTTCTGCAGTTTGGCGAGCCAGCTCTGCTGCCTCTGGGGCTGCTGCTGCCCCACTGTCTCTTTTGCTGGTGTGTGTGTGCGCGCGTGTGTGTGACTGAGCTTGTCTCACTGAATATAGGCGAAACCAGTCAACCTGAACATAACAGCATATACCTAAAATGCCAGCGCTTTGGAAATGGAGGCAAGGTGGTCAAGAACTCAAGGTCATCTTCAGCTACATGAAACCTTGTCTCAAACAAACTTACAAACGACAACAAAAGTCACATTCAAGAGAAGGTTTTTATTGGATCCAGTCGTGCAATACCAGGGTTGTGTGTCAGAGAACGCATCAAACCAGAGATTGGGGTGTTTCAGCCAAAGCAAACTTGTTGTGCAAATGAAAGCTTGTGTTTGCAGCAATCACAGCATTGCTTATTATCTACCACTCAAAGCAGTCCCCCTGCTAGGCCACCAGGACATGTGGACCACCTCTGGCCTCAGCAGAAATGATTATGGGGTCACCTGGAGTTCCCCAAGGCTTGTGACAGGAAAAGGTCCAGCACAATTTGAGACAGTCCCAGGTAAGCTCAGGGTCTAGAGAAAGAAAGGGCTCCGCAGCTAGTGTGGAATGTGTCAGGTGGTTGGACTGACAGAAAGTTCTATTGCTCAGAATAGCTGGGGAAGCAAGGAGAGTTCAACAGCACCACCGTCATTCTGCCCCGCCCCAACATCTTTGCCTTTATAGGAAAATGATCAGCAGGAAGGGTTCTTACAAGTCAAAGAACAGCCATTGTCATTAGCCATGTGTGATTTTAACAATAGTTTATAATGCTTGATGCCTGCCTGCTACCCGGGGACAGTCAGGCTTCCTTCCTCCATCTCAGAACCACATCAGCCCGGGCAGATAGATGGCAGAATTACCCATTCAGGGAAGTGGCAGCAGTGGGTGTTTGCCCTCTGGATTGCCTGGTGGAGAGGGAGCGATGAGCTCTTCCGGCCCTGGCTGCCACCCTTAACCTTATTCCTTCAAAGGAATAGTCTTTCCTCCAACGTACCTGTGCCCGGGGGCAGTGGGAGCCAGAGTCTTGTGACGAACCTGTAGGAGCTGAGCAGACATTTCCGAGATGCATTTCATCACCACCTCCCACGGCCCGGCTCCAGCCAAAATGGAAACACATCGGACCCTGTGTCTGTGTTCTTGAACCACTGTACCCTCAAACTCTAGAATACTGTTCTTTCAGGGTCCCTCAGCTATCACTCAGGGGCTGACTTCATGAATACTCCCAGATTCAGGTTCTTTTCCTGGAGTTTTGAAGCCACATCCTAAATTCAGTGAGAGCCTCCTTGCAGGGTGGCTGGCTCTGCTGCATGACTGAGCCACATACCATGCAGATAGCTTCTGAGGAGCCAAACTCCCTCAGACAGAAACACTGATGCCAGACTCAAACATCTAGGCTCCGAGTCCTTCCTCCCCAACTTAGGGACACGGAGCACCGGCTCAGCAAGCTGGCCTGGGTCCAGGAACCTAATGGCCAAACCCTGCCAGCCCTGACTTCCCCTGCCACTTTCTGACCCAGCTACACATCAGGTCAGGTGGGTGTTGCGGCCTGCTCTAGAATGTGAACAGTTCACTGGGGGCCTTTGGCTGCCTTCCAGCAGGGCACAGGATGTGTGTGGACAGGCTGTCCACACAGGCTGTCAACCACAGAGCAGAAGGGCCATAAGGGAGTGCGGTGCAGGCCACAGTGTCCACCAGAGAGAATGGTACTTCTGTTGGTGCTGGTGCTGGGGCTGAGCCTTGCCACTGCACAGGACAACCTGCAGATTGTCGGTCAGAGGCACTACAACATGGCCAGGGTGGGTCAAGCCTTCTGGGGCTAGACCGGGTTTCTTGAAGAGCACCTGTCCTTGACGTAGGTGGCAGGTGGCTGGCCTGAAAAAAGGATGTCTGGGCCGTGAGAGCCTCTCCCAGCCAGAGGGGGCAGACGGAAGGCTGGGAAGGCAGGAGGAGGTCCTAGCTTGGAGCTAGTGCTCAGGGACTCACCCAGGAGTGCAGCTGTGAGGACCAAGCAGCCCCCAGCAGGATTGCGGGACTCCCACTACTCAGCCTTTTCTTCCAGCTTTCTGGGACCTGGTTCCCTATGTACATGGCCTCAGATAACATGACGCGCATTGGAGAAAACGGAGACCTGAGGGTCTTCATCCAGAGCATTCAGCTCTTGAAGAATGGCAGCCTGCAGTTTAACTTCCTCTTCATGTACGTACTGTCTCCCAAGCTGAACCTAGGGGAGACTATGTCCCCATGCCCCATGGTAACGTTATACACTCACACACTGCACACTCAGGCAGTGTGTGGACTGTCACCAGCTCTTCCCTGGGCATCAGTGTGATGGGATCAGGGTCGTCTGTTGCTGTGCTCTGTGCTCCTCCCAGTGAGATGTGCTGAAAGGCCCCTTTTGGAGTGGACATGGAAGCCAAGGTACCAGGGGGCTCGATGACCTCCTGCCATGAGCCAGGCAGGGGGAAGGAGCAGATGCTTGCTCTAGTCTCTCCCCTCACTGTCCTCCAGGGTGCAAGGAGAATGTGTATCCGTGACAATGGTCTGCGAAAAGACTGAGAATAATGGGGAGTTCTCTGTCACCTGTAAGTGGGTCCCTGTTGCTCCTGGTCTGACAGCCAGGGACCTTTTCTGCTGAGGCCTTGCCCACTCTGGTGAGCACGCACCCCAACCCTAAAGCAAGAGCACCCCAGCCTCAGGGCAACCCAAAGGCCGCCAGCCTGGCCTCTCTGTGGAACTACCAAAAAGGCGGAATACTACTGAGGCGGCACACAAGGGCCAGCTTCAGGCAAATAGGGGCCATGATACCCTGACGCCCACACTTCATACTGCAGTCCCCCGAGCCAGTGCTGGGCATCCAAACCCCCACTCCTTCCAAAGCCCAACAAAGCTACTTAAGTCAGGTGGCACACATCCCAGAAGGGGGTGGTGCCCCAGTGCCAGGGCAGAGGGTGTGCTGAGCTATATGTCTGTGCAGATGACGGGGAAAACAAGGTGCTGCTCTCGGAGACTGACTACAACACGTATGTCACCTTCTACATGCAGAACATCAAGAACGGGACCAAGACTCACGTGCTGGCGCTCTATGGTAACCTGACCCATGTCTGCTTAGGAATCCCAGCCTCTGGTAGGGGGGTCTCCCATGGGCCCTAGACACATTATGTGATGGTGCCCTGAGAGCCCTCCCCCAACACAAAGTCCCAAATTTGTCCTCAGGGCGCTTTCCAGAGCTTAACAAGCCTTACCTGAAAAGATTTGTAAATGTCTGCAAAAAATATGGGCTGGGCCCACAAAATGTCATCAGCCAGTCAAAGGAAGGTAGGACTCCCCGCTTGGGCCTAGTACAGGCCCCTTAAACATTGGGGTCAGGGTGGGGTCACCAAGCCATTTGACATCCTCTTGTCTCCCCAGACGATTGCTACACCAGCAGGTAGAGGAGCCACCAGGCCTTCTGGTATGTGATTTTTTTCTTCTTTCGGCTTTTTGGGATAAGGCCCTTGCTGTCCTGGACTTGCTTTGTAGAACAGAATGGCCTTGAACTCAAAGAACCTTGAACCCTGCCTCTGCCTCCCTAGTGCTGGGACTAAAGGTGTGCACCACCACCCCAGATATGGTATGTGAATTTCAATCTTCTTGTAAGACAAGGCAGCCCAGGCTGTCAGGAATTGGACAGGGTAGCATGGAGCCAGTGTCAGAAGCTGCGGGAAGTTCACCTCAGAGTGACCAGAAGCAGCATCTCAAAGCTCATCTGTGCCTGTCGCTGCATTGTCCTGCAGAAGCCAAGGGACACACAGCTCTTTGTAGAAGAGCGTGTGTGAGATGTATTCCCAGAATCAGGATGTACTAGGGCCTTACATAGTGTCTCAGCAGACCAGTAAACCCTTCCCTGTGGAACTACCCTGGATGCTATGTGCAGCAAAGTATAGAGCTTGGGGTTTACTGTCTCCACTGCTTTGCAGCCCAAAGACCTGAGATCCAGGCAGTGTGGAGCCAGCACTGGGCATCCACTTCCTGATGCTGGCCTGTAGTCGTATCTCCCTACTCTCTGCCTCCATCGTCACATGGCTTTCTGTGTCTGCATCTCCTCCTCCGACATTAGATTTAAGCCATCCAGGTATCCAAACTGATCTCACCTGACATCTGAAGAGTCTTGCCAAATAAAGTCCCTCCTTTGATCTCAGCATGAAGACAAGCATGTGTTTGTGGACATAGCATTTGGACTCCGAGGTCCTTTCTCAGGAATGGGGTTCCATGGTAGTAAAGGTGAACATCAGAGCATCCCAGAGACTGGCCCAGAGTCACCCCTTCAAAGGCCCATGAGGTTCTGTGGAGGCCGAGGACCTGTAACACTTGATGGTGTGCATATATGAGGGCTGAGCCCTTGTCTGACCACCCGTAGGACTACACTCCCTGGGGGAGTCAGTGACAGCAGCCCAGCTGGCATAAGGGTCCGCCTCATGTGTTGGTGAACACACAAGAGATAGAAGGCAAGTTACAGTGCTTTCTGGGCTGCAAGTGGACCTACTGGGCTTGTAGCAGAGATGCAAACACTATCCACACAAGTGGTCTACAAAGATGCTCACAGCAGCTTCATTCACAACCACAACCTGAAACTCCAGTAAGCCAGGGCCTTGGGTCCACAAAAGAAGGAACAGCAGCAAAACTATAGGAAGGTGACAGATTAGAGGACATAGAGTCAGGAAAGAGAAGAGAATGTGGCTGTAAGGGGCAGCAAGATGATCGCAGCTGCACTGAGCAGTGCTGGCCTTCAGAGGCGGTGCAGACGCAGCCCTACACAGTCAATAAAATGCACTAAACACACAGGAACACACACAGGTGCATACACACTCACATGCACAGGCATACATGAACATGCACGTGCTCATGTGCTCATACACTTGTCCACTCATATGCACCTGTATGCAATGCGTGCATATATACAGGATTGCTCACATGTACACACATACACATGCTCAAGTGCTCATATACATATACTCACGTGTAAACATGCCCACACGACATATGCAAACACACTCAGACACATGCCCAGTCATACATGCACACACAGACACACATACTCACATATTCACATGGACAAATATATTCACATATACATATGCTCACTCACATGTGCACATGCACATACATACTCACACCAGCATACATAGTCTCATATGCACACATGTATGTACATGCACCTACTCACTCCTCTATCAGAGGAAACAGGAAAAACCTTTCAGGGCAGGATTGACCAACCTGTGTCTGTGGGTCTTGAAGACCTTGGTGTTGACAAGTGTTACCATGAGGGTACCTAGCCTTTGCTGGGGACTCTTCTGAATTCCTTCTCCTGACTGCATGTGGATCCCAATCCTCTCCAAATAAAAGGTTAAAACGAAAATACACTTGTGCTCCAACTCAACTGACACACCCTTACCTGTAATGTACCTTGGTCCTGGCTTCCCACAGCCTGACCCTTATCATCAACCTCATTTCTGCTTCTTTGCTAAAAACCCAGTTCCTCCCACGCCCCCAAGGCCCCTGAGACAAGGATCACACTTCCTGGCACATTCTGGTACATGCTCCCCTACTGCTGAGTAGCAAGGGTTCCAGGCCTCTCCCCAGCCCAGTCTGAGTGAGGAGTGCCCGCCCTGGAAGACTGGCTGGGCAGACCTGGCTGCTGTCGGCACTGACCATGTTCTACGATGAATGCAGGACTGCCCTGCAGCCACACTGCTGAGTCCTCAGTGGTTGCTGGGATAGAAGCCCAGCCTACTTCAAGATACTATTTAGGAGGCAGTCTGTCCCCAGAGCACACCCAACTGTGGGGAAGCGGGGCCAGGTTGAGCTTAGCCATGTTCTGAAGGACTGGCCAGCAGGTAGAATGGCTCTGTTGGGTGAATGGAAGGTACCTGGCATTCCCAGGAAGACCAGCCTCTGTATCTTTTGGTACAGCCTGCTGAACCCCAACAGGAACAGATGTGCAGAGAGCCACCTACATGACCATGGCCTTCTGAGGAGAGATAGCATTGGTACATTTGTTAATTTTCTTGTACCTGTAGCTAAATCAGCCTAAGGAAGAAAGGGCTTATTTTAGCTCACAAAGGCGGGGTTCCTTGAGGTGGGAAGGGAGTGACAGCAGGGACAACTGTCTCAGGGCACCCGCACTCAGAAAGCAGAGAGAGATGGGTGACAGTGCTGGACTACCTCGCTCTTTTTAATTCAGCCTGGGACCCAGTCCATGGAATGCTCCCATCAGTACATAGGGTGGGTCTTCCAGCTCAGTGAGCTCCATCTAGAAACTCCCTCACAGGCACGCTTACTCTACCTGCTGCCTCCTGCTCACTTGGTCCAATCAGAATAAGGTCATCAATATAGTGTACCAAGGTGATTTTTTTTTGTTAAAGAAACAGATGATCAAGATCCCTCCTAAGTTATGACAGAGGTCTGGAAAGTCAAGGGTTGTTGACAACATTTACTGTTACAATTGAGGATCAGAATAGTGGCTGTCCTGAAGAACAGTAGGAAGTAGCTGAGCAGCACATGCAGAGACTCTCAGACCACTGAGATACCTCTGTCTCCTTCTAGAAGAGGAGGTGAGCCCATAGCCAAGTGTGCCAGGTGCCCATGTTGCCTTCTGCACCCTATAAGACTGGTTTTGCCCTATTGGGCTCTTGCACCATAGCCTCCCAGTGGATAAGAATATCTCTGCATGCCCCACACCACTGGACTCCTACAAACAATTCCACTGAGGTAGGGGGCCCTTGAATTTTGGTTGTATTTATTTCCCATCCACTGATGCACACGTTTTACCAATGAGTCCAAAGCTGTCGCAGCCTCCTGCTCACTTGGTCCAATCAGCATAAGGTCATCAAAATAGTACACCAATGTGATATTCTGTGGAAGAGACAGACGATCAAGATCCCTTCTAACTAAGTTATGACACAGGACTGGGGAGTTTATAGATCCTTGAGGTAAAACTGTAAGATGTATAATGCTGGCCTTCCCAACTGAAAGTAAATTGTTTTTGGTGGTCCTTTTGGACAGGTACCAAGAAAAAGGCATTTGCCTGATCAGCAGCTGCATAGCATGATTCAGGAGACGTGTTAATCTGCTCAAGTAAACTGGTACAGCAGCTGTAATCAGAGTCACTTCTTGATTTTTAGGTAGTCAACTGTCATTCTCCATGGTCCATCTGTCTTCTGCACTGGCCAGATAGGAGAGTTAAAGGGATATGTGGTAGGAACCACCCCTGCATCATTCAAGTCCTTGAGAGTGGTCCTAACTTCTGAAATTCCTCCATGGATGTGATACTGGTTTTGATTCACTATTTTCCTTGGCAGAGGCAAGCTTCTATCTAGTCTTTCCATCACTCCACATGTCAGGGAACCAATGTGAGAATTCTGGCAACTTCTAAGCATAACTATCACAATTATACATTCTGGGACTTGGAAAATAATTACAGGATGAGTTCAGGAACCCACTGGACCTATTCTGAGTGACTTCAGCCAAAGCTCCATAAGCCCCTACATTAACTGGAGGGCCACAGTGCTTCTTGGGTTCTCCCTCAAAACCAGCATCCAGTAGAGCCCAGAGAGTCTTACTGCTTCCATTCCCCCAGTGTATAGTGACCCTTGTAAAAGGCTGTTGGTTCCTCTGGGGAAAGACTGGAAACAGGCTAACAGTAAAACTCTTTGTAATTTATCAAGGTCTTTCCTCAGGGGAATCTGGGTGTCCCTTCATTAAAGGGGTTCTGGTCTGCAAACTGGCTCAAGTCTGGAAATTGATTCAAAGACTTAGATTCTATCTTTTGCTGTGCTCCAATGTAGCCTTTCTTTCATTTGTTTGAGAATTTTCCTGTTTATACAGATCGAACAAAAATGCAGTAGGCTTCTCATCTATTTCACACCTGGAAATGCCATTATTGATTAGCCAGTATCAAAGGTCCATGAATTATGCCACCATAAAAATCACTTTGCCTGTATTAACCAGCATAGGTCAGGCCATTATGGACATTGCTTTGTCTGTGCTGCCCATTACAATACCTACAATCACCTTGCCTTTAGAGATTCACTGCTGTCACCTGGCCCCTGGTACCTTGGGGCCCAATTAAACCCATTGCATCTAATTCAAGTGAGCAGCAGGATCTCCAACCCTAAGATCTCATATGAGAAAAAGGGTGACAAAGCTCTTCAAATGTGCTGGTGCCCCCTACCCTTTTTCATCTCATAGGATAGTGAAGGGCTTATCTTCAGGGCCTTCCCGTTGCGGAGGATATGGTTTACCCAGCATGCCCACTCCAGCACCGCACTTTCCCTGAGCCCTAAAATCCCTTCATCAGCTAAGTGAAAGGATTTCAGGATCTTCAACTCCTTTCCAGCTTCAGCCAATCATTCAAACAAACCCTTGACATTTTTTTTTTTGACTGTGCAGCTTCCATATTAAACCTAGAGTCTCCACTCAGAGGGTCCATATCAATAAACAGCCTGATCAGTTTATGTTCCTTCCACTGTGACAAGGGCTGCAAGTTGACTATGCTGTTTCCATTTTGGCACTTTGGATGAATTGTGTCTTGCTGAATAAAGTGCTATACGGAAGCCTAAGAAATCAATCCCAGGAATAAAAACAACTCAAGGATGTGAGTTCTTTGCAACAGTGAGCCTGACATCACTATTTTAGCCAATCTCACATTTTGGCTCACTATTTGCTTAGCTTGCAGCTGTGGAAAGGAAACCTTGGGGACTTTCCAGCCAGGATATGATTTTCTTGCTTAAATGTAGACCTTGATAAAGGCTCACTACTGTCCTTGGGTCCTGAGTATCCAGATGTAGTCACCAGCTGCCTGGAATAGAGACTTTCAATAGGCTCAAAAATTGCTTCTGAGTGGTCTTCTCTGGTGGGAGTCCCACAGCATCACTATAACAGGGCCCTAGAACTTAGTCCAATGACTCCATGATCAAAGTACCACTCAGGCTGAAAACTCAACATGTAGACAGCACCACCTACCCAAACTCAAACAAAGGCCTAATCTATCAAAGTCCACAGTCTTGTAAAGTCTCTAAATGGACTAACCTTGTTCTTTTTGGCTTCTATAGTTCTGCTTCTGGCTAACTGTTCTTGTTAATTGAAGTATGTCAACACAGAACATGGTTTTTATGCTTAAAAGCTCACCCTGAGAAAGGCTCGGGGCTGCTTTGGGATCCTGAATACCCAGTGCAGTCACTGGCCAGAAAATAAAGACTTTTGTTAAACCCATGTCCGAGCAGTCTTCTCTGGTGAGTACCCCACAGCAGTCACCATTATCTCGCTCCCTTAAAATCCATTACCATGCATGTTCCCCAGACTTCGGCTGGAATGAACTGGCAAACTCATTAAGCTGTTTGGCAGCAGAGTGCCACCTCACGGACTACACTTTCTACCTCCACTTTAGGAGCCTGCTTTGCCTTGAGTCTGATTATAGGTCTAGAGGCAACTACTGGTCGGCCCTGAGGGACATTCCCTTCAAAGAAGGTCACTGCTGGTTTAGCAGACAATAAAGGATTAATATCCTCAAAGGTGAAAACGCAACATTTCAGGGGTTGGGGATGTGAGAGGGTGGATAGACTACTTCCTCAGGTAAAATACGCCCTTGGGAATCTGAGAATTCAAACTTCTCAGCTTCAATAGGGTCCTCCCACACATCCCGAAAGTTACCAGATCCCATTCTTTACTAATTAATGTCCTTACTTTAACTGCCAACACCCTCGGAGGCTGGGACTTGAATTTTTCACTGTAATTCATCCAACCTCATAATAAAAACTTTGGTTTGATTTTCCACAACTTGAGCTCTGTGGCTTTGGAAGAAGATTCTCTTCTATGGTACACTCTGTTTAAGCAAATTTCAAGCAGGTCGGTTTTATCTATTACTGACTTCATTGTTGTCCTTCACCATATTCTGAGATGCTGGAAATTGGTTAATTTCATCATGGAACTCATTTTTTTTTTCCTTTGTCAATTTATCTGGAGATGTTAGGAGCAACCAACTAGCATTATCATTTTTCTTATTTTTCCAAAAATTGTCAAAAGTTTTATATACAAAGTCACAAAAATGCATTGCCTCTCACAATTTGTGAGTCGAGAGAATTAAACGCATTTGTCTCAAGTTTGTGAAATAGTTCACATCATGGGATTTCAATACTCTCTGAGCTCCCAGGAGGGGTTTCAGTAACTGAAGAGGCTTCAGTAACTGTAGGTGTTGCCAAGTTGGAAGCCTATTCCAGATACTTAAAAGATTTGCCCTTCTCATACTCTGTTGCTCTAGAATCAGTCCTAGCACTAACATCTGTATTAGTCTGGGTCCTCAAGAGGAACATATATATATATATATATATGGCATTTCTTAGAATGGCTTGTAGTGGGTGATTGTCTACCGAGGAAGGTCCAAAGTGTCCAGTGACCCCACAGCTGGATGCTAGAACCCTGAAGGAGTGTAGGCTCTGATGCCAGTGAAGAAAACGTACTTACTAATGAGAGTGAGAGCAAGCAGGCAGAGAGAGTGAGTGAGTGAGAGAGAGAGAGAGAGAGAGAGAGAGAGAGAGAGATCTTCCTGCTTCTATATCCTTTATGTAGGTTGCCAGCAAAGATGGAGCTCAGATTAAAGGTGGATCTTCCCACTTCAAAAGATCTGGATTAAGAGCGAGTCTTCCCACCAGGTAATGGTTGGCACATGCCTTTAATCCCAGAACTCAGGAGGCAGAGGCAGGCAGATCTCTGAGTTTGAGGCCAGCCTAGTCTACAGAATCAGTTCTAGAACAGCCAGGGCTATATAAAGAAACCCTGTCTTGACTGTTTCAGTCATGATCTTGATGGCTGACTCTTTGACCCTCCCCCATACAAGCCGGGGAGTGACAGACTGGCTAGATCCCAGGGGAGGACATTGCAGCCAGCCCTGAGGAGACAGGATAAGCTGGGGTTGGATGGAAGGGAAGGAGGTCCTCCCCTGTTGGTGGACTTGGAGGGGGCGGGGAGGAGGGAGATGAGGG
>CM053752.1:111769731-111861337 GCA_028658305.1 Pachyuromys duprasi | reverse complement strand
AGGGCTACGCCTGGGATTCAAAGTACCTAACCTGTGATTGAGATAAAAATAAATAAATTAAATTTAAAAAAAGAAAAAAAAGGAAGGAAGGAAAAGATCTCTTATAGTGTTTTAGTCAAGTTGACAGCCAAGAAAAGCCATCACAGGCAGAAGCCCTGGGCCAGCAAATCCCAGCTGTCCCCAGAACCAGGAACAGTGAGGACGCTGCCCCTCCTGCCGCTGGTGGGCCTGGCATTCTTCTGTGGCAGAGGAAAAGCTGTCCAAGGAACTGGAGATAGAGTTCCAGTTTAGAGCTGATATGGCAGAGAATTCCAACAGGGGCTGGAAGAGCAAGTCCAATACCCCGGCCAGCACTTGGGTGCCCCTGGTCACAGTCTAGGCAACAGCAGGAGCCAATGTGAGTATAGGAGGAGATGTGGAACCTTCCAAAAGGTCATCAGGGGCCCCTTAGACACCTGCAGCTCTGGGGGCTGCCACAAGGTGGCATTGGCCTCCAGCAGTCTAGTCTGATCAGGTCTGGGCTATCTGGCTCCATCTAGTCTCTTGACTGTGAAGACTGGCAACCTGCTTCCCTGTGCCATGGGTCCAGTGTGATGGCCAATATGCTCAAGGCCAGAGAGAGGTTGTGGGGGCCAACCCATGCCCCACTATGTCTCAGCACACCCGTCCCCTGTGCAATTACTCTAGCACCTTTGGAGCCCTACAGCATACCCGAATGGCAGGCATGCCTTTATCACACATCTGTGGAACCTACAGGAAGTACAAGACTGAACGCAGCCATGAGTGACAATGACACACCAATGTAGGCTCATAGATGGTAACAAATGGGTCCGCCTATGGGATGCTGAGAACTGGGGAGGCTGCCCAGGTGGCCTTCTGGATACTCTTCAGTATTACTATGAGCCTCTAGAAATTAACATATGCACACACATGCACACACATGCACACGAACTCCACCCACCACTTGACAGCAGGCACATCTCTGATCACATCTAGGACCTATCTGGGACCTCTGAGAGCATCTCAAGGCCCTGATTTCACCAACTTCAGGAGCTTTTGCATACAAAGGCACATTTTCAGAGTGCTATCCATCAAGACTTGGTATGTCTGGCTCCATTATTTAGCCCTGAAGACAATGGTAGAGTGTTTAGATTAAAAGTGAGTACATGCCAGGTGGTGGTGGTGCATGTCTTTAATCTCAGCACTTGCGAGGCAGGGGGAGGTAGATCTCTGAGTTTGAGGCCAGCCTGGTCTACAAAGTGAGTTCCAGGACAGCCAAGGCCATACAGAGAAACCCTGTCTCCAAACAAGTCCATAGATGTAGATTTGAACACCCAGCACAGATGGACAGCAAACATACAGGCAATGGGAAAGACAAATCACATCACACAACTGAAAGAAAGCTCAAGGCTTCAAAGAATCCTGACAACAGGGTAAAGGCAACAGCCTGGAGACCACGATGGCTCAGCGGGTGAAGGTGCTTGCTGCAAACTAACAATTTGAGTTCCATCCCTGGGACCCATAAGCAGAAGGAAAGAACCAACTCCTCTGAGTTCTTCTATGGTGTCTCTCTCTCACACACACACTAAGATAAAACACAACCCACAGAGTAAGAGAGATTATTTGCAAATTATATCATAAGGGTTGATACCCAGAACAACCCACACGGCAGATCACAACCACCACATATACACATGCAGGCAGGCAAAATACTCATACACATAAAAATAAAATATATAAATCTAAAAACCAAAATAACAAAATTCTGACACATGCTCCAACATGGATAAAGCCTGAAGGCATTATTACAACCATCACAAAACCCAAATTCAGAAACTAGAAAAGTGTAGGCTGCCTGGACCGTCAGTTGGCAGGCCTCTTGACTACCATTGTCAAGGCCCTGGGTTTGATTCCCAATATTATAAAGTACGTGTAAGCTCTGAACTGGAGAGGGTGGGTGCAGAAAGGTCGGCAAAGGTCATCCTCAGTTATAGAGTAAGCTTGAGGGCAAGACAACTCTCAAAAGAGGAAAAGCAAGCATTCAGGCAAAAAGGGGGAGAACGTGAGGGAGAGGAGAGGGTTGGACAAACAAGAAAACCACCGAAAACCCAGAATCAGGAGATTTGCCCCTTATGATGTTTCCATAAATTCCAAAAACAGAACAAAAGTGTTTACGAACACAAATTACAGCTCCTATAGAGGAAGAGGGGTGTGCCCAGGAGTGTGGCAGAAACTGTCCGGCTGCACTTGCCAGCAAGTACTGTGTGAGCAGGCTGAACTGCAGATGCTGAGGGCTTGGGCAGACCTGAAATCTCTGCCCTTTCTGCAGCAGCTGCAGGGTCAAGCGAGTGTGACTGCCACCTGCAGGTTGGCCACACATGACTCTCATAGTTGAGCAAATGCCTAGGACACATGTGTACAAGCAAACACGCACAGGGGTGGGGGGTAGGGGGCAGGAAGGAGAGGGAGAAAACCCCTGGAGTTAGAGTAAGACAAGAGCCACCTGAAGGCCTGTAAGTCTAGTGTGTGAGGCTGACACTCCTGCTGTTCACAGTGCTGGAGGGTGGCAAGAGCCGAGGTTATG
Source organism: Pachyuromys duprasi (assembly GCA_028658305.1). Taxonomy (NCBI): domain Eukaryota; kingdom Metazoa; phylum Chordata; class Mammalia; order Rodentia; family Muridae; genus Pachyuromys; species Pachyuromys duprasi. The sequence continues at coordinate 111,858,753 of CM053752.1, read as the reverse complement.
TCAGGAAGAGCCCGTGTTGGAGACTGGGGACCAGTGCTCTGAGAGGAACAATCATCCGCCTAGAGGGAGAGCTAGTGAGGATGTGGGCTGGACCCCAGGGGACCTCTTGCCTCAAGTGTGGGTGACCCTCACTGAGTGCCTGCTATGGTCAGGCACTCCCTGTTTCAGAACCAAGTTTCCCACCCTTAAAGCTCGTCTTCTGCCCTGGGGATTCCATGAAACTTTGTGGTAGGTGAAGTGAAGCAAACCTGCTTAGCTGGCAAAGCACAAAGGTCCATTCACACAGGGTTGGCAATGCCATTTTCTGCTCTACCTACAAGATGCTGGCCAACTAATCCTGGGCTAGACAGACTGTCCACTCTAGCAGCTGTTAGATTTTGTCCTTGGGAGCTGGAGGTGCAGAAACCCATTTAAGTGGATGCCAGGGTGCTGGTTACTGTTGTCCATGGTGAGTGGTGACAGTCAAGCTGAGGAAGGGGCCTTCTGAGGTGTAGCATTTGCCAGAGAGTTACTGGTGAACATGGAGAGTTCAGGGACCACTGCATCTGTCAGGACAAAGCACAGGCGCCTGCTTCCCCTCAGACTGCAGCCATTCAGCTTCCAGAGTCTGACGCAAGAGTCCTGAATGAAGGAGGAAGCAAGGCCAGCTGAACTCCAGGGCATCAGTGTCACTGTCCATACTTAGAGCTGCTCTCCCTTGGCAGGTAGGTGGAGCTAAAAACAGGGCCACACATCAGGAAAAGGCTAGGGGAAGACAGGGGAAAGAGGCAGAGATGTGGAGACCCCAACCCATGAAGGCCAAGGCCTCAAAAGAGGCACAACCACTGACTTCCTCTGGGCTGGCCACATTACCTAACTACCATATCTGTAAAAACCAGGAAAGAATCCAGGGAGTTACCACCTTGGAAGTCACACTGCAGCCGAAGTGTCATTTCCTGAGCCTCGGTGACCGTTGACCTCTGGAGGCCATCCTTCACTTCAGCCAGTGCCCCCTGAAAACTGCTGTGAATGCCACAAGCCCCTGGACATTTTTCAAGCAACCCAAGTCCCACCTGGCTGGCTGAAGGCTGCTGGAGGATCTGCATGGGGGAGCACTGACCTGGCTGGCTGAAGGCTGCTGGAGGATCTGCATGGGGGAGCACTGACCTGGCTGGCTGAAGGCTGCTGGAGGATCTGCATGGGGGAGCACTGACCTGGCTGGCTGGAGGATCTGCATGGGGGAGCACTGGGGCAAGCACACTGGAGGACGGCCCCCAGCGGTACCCTGAAGGAAGGGAACATAGGCAAAACATCCCTTTTGTTCTGGGATCCAACATGAACTTAGCATGTGTACACAGGGGGAACGTTGGCCTCATGAAAACAGGGCTGTACAGTGTTACAGAACTGTGTGAAGTTGCTGGAGAGGTTTGGAGAGGAATGAGATCCACTTCTAACTACCCTAAATCCCCTTCCCACAACCATCTCTGAAGGCCACAACTGCAAAGACCCTACAGAAGGGCCTCTGATACCCCAAGTGCTGTCACATGTCCCAGTTCCCCTCACCTGAAAAAAAGCTTACAGACTCTCTTCAAAACCTTTTATGAGGTCCCATGGACAGAGAGGTTAGAACCCCTCCCCAGTCCTGTCATAATCTCTGGACATTAAGTTCTCAAAAGAGGCCGAGGACACACTTAGGCATTGCAGCTCAAACCATAGCCTGAGCATCGGGGGTTCCAAAGGAATCCAGCAATCTGAAAGGTTCCAGAGAAAGCCTCATGCAAGGCCTGATGGGTGATCATGAACAGTGTCTGCTGAGAACACCTGGTTCCCCTGCAAAGTGGGATTCCAGTACAGGCCTCCTGCCCACCCCACCAGGATTCCCACACTGAGACACCACTCTGAGGAAATACCACAGAGCAGGCAGCACTGCTGTGTACCCTTCATGCCACCAGACCACATGCCCCAGGCTTTGGGGATACTGTAGCTGCAGGGTTTGGGGAGATAATACTGGCAGGGAAAAAGCACAGCTGTAACACTCCATAATCCAGCTTTTTGGCAGGTGAGCCCTTTTCCCCGGGCAGCTACGGTTTCAGGGTGGTCAACACACAGGAGGAGCTGATTCTCAATGAGTGTGTCCCAGGAGGAGCCAAGTGGGAAATTCTAGGGTTCTGCAGGGGAAAATGGATCATGGAGCGGCATCAGAGCAGTCCACATGGGCTGAGGCCCAGAACCACCAGTATCTGGGGCAGCTGTTTACAGCCTCCAAAACCCAGCTGGACAGGGACCAACTGCAATCTCAGCTAGCCAGACCAAGGAACCACATCTGCACCCGCAAAGCCTAACAGGAGCAGACACCATGGCCAAGCCCTGACCAGGCAGCCCTTTCCCTTTGCTTTTATGTGGGGTGGGGCCTGAAGTCCTTTTCTACTGGACTGAAGTACTCCTGGGAGAAGACTGACCTCAGTCTCAGGACCCTGGGGGCTGTGGTATCCTATGACCTGATCAGTCCATGACCTGTTACTGCTCCTGCCCACAGGCCAGTTCATTCTTAGCACTGGTTCAGGAACAGACCATCTGCCTCCTGACATAGGCTCTATCCCCTGATGTCTGTGGACATTTCTTCCATGTCTCTAGGACTTAAGCCTGACTCTGAATGAGGCAAGTGAAGTTCCCTGCCTTTCCCTCTCAGGTGCCACAGGTAAGGTCACACACCTGACCACAGAGACACCCAGGATTTAAGAGGTCCTAGTGTATGGAAGCTGTAGAGATGACCAAACACGCTCAGCCTACCTGCTGGGAGGAGAAAGACCAAGACAGCTTCTAATTTTTCCATGACCTGCCTGACAAGACCAGAAAGAGCAGGCTGGGACCCTGGCTCAGTCTAAGGCCACATGCTTGTGACTCGGAAGACATGTCCAAGGACAAGGGAGAAGTCACACAGCAGTGTAGTTAAGGATGTTGCGCCTCCAAAGACCTTCCATACCTACCCTCCTATGGCCTGCACCATGCACGCACCAATACATGGGCATAAGCATACATGCATAACATACATGCATACCCTAACATACATGCATACACATACTAACATTCATAGACTCACAAATGCCACGCAAAGACACAAATGCATACACAACTATCTGGGTGTATAAACACACGCCTGCCTACCTTAGCATAAATAGCATGCACACAAGCACTCCAATACAGAGAGAGATGCACACATACAGATGTGGTAGTCTTCTAGAAAACGTGAATCCAGGCAGTTGGAGTTGACTGATAAGCTCAAACATCAGACAACCAAAGTGAGGCAACAATTTCTGTGCTCAAATACTATGGGCTTGGCACACTGGCAGCCAGGAACCTAGAAGTCACCCCTTCCTCTGACGAAGGTCTTCAGTCCTGTAAACCATGGTGTCAAGGTCCTAGGCTCTGCTCATCACCCACATGGACCACAGCGGTACAGTGATCAGGCCCTCTGGGACCATGTGATCCTCTAAGCTCCTAGGATGTGTGATGATCTCAGCGCTCACAGCCCCCAAGCATTTCATCCCACGCCACCTGTTCCTGAGCTTTTGTCTGCAGTGACTCATGGGAGTGAGCGGAACATTCCACTACTGTAGGAGCAGCCTGGTGGGAGCTCTCATCTCAAGGTTCCTGGAAGAATCAGGCTAGGCTGCTCTAGCCCCAGAACAGGGACTGATGTGGAGGAGGGAGTCCCAGGAACCTGGGCCATCTCCAGATGCTGACAGCAGGACAAGGGCTCAGCCTGGCCAGAACAGTTGAAAGATCAATACTAATCTTCCGTCTGCCCACAGCAGCCCAGTATATAAGAGTGTGGGCCAGACCCCAAGGGTCCCAAAGAGCAAGTAAAAGGGGAATCAGACCTTCCCTCAGGGAGGGAGAGGACACTGGGGTCTCCCAGAAAGGTCCCACCCAATCCAAACACCTGATCCCAGGAACAAGGAAAAGGAAGGCACCTAGTCTCTAGCACCTCTCTGGGAGCAAGGCACAGAACTAGGTTATTCAGGAATCCCACCAAGTTGAGAACCTCTCAGAAAAGATCCCAGCAGCTGTCTGTGCTCTGAATGGAATTAGGGTGATGTGCCCAATGAATTGGATTTATTACTCAAAAGCCAGAGAAATGTGCTTCTGCCAGAAAAACCTTTCCTCTTTAATACAAACTCCACTCACAGCCCTGCCAGCCTCCCTCAAAGTAGGCTGCAGCTGCAAACCAAACCCAAAATACAACACCCAGGCAAGGGGCAAGGGCACAAGCTATCCCCGTGCTCCATGCTGCCCTGCTTCCCCACCAAACTGACATAACTAAACTAGTAGGGGAAAAAGTCAGGGAAGATGCTGTCTGCTTCATCCTTCAGGGCCAGGCCAGGGCTACCCAAATCTAAGCCCCACAGCTCTAGGGGACCAGCCTGGAGCTCCTGGGAGCAGGGCTCAGGATCCCCCATGAAGCTTGGCTCTGCCTCGTCCATTGGGCTGCTCCTGGCAAGAGCTGGGCCTCCTCTGCCCTCCACTGACCCTGGAAGAAAAGGGAACACCAGTAAGGCAGGCATGTATCCCAGGCGCTGACAGCAGGCTGGTCGCAGCATGGGGATGGGGACTCCCATGCTTCTACCACAGGGAATGTGAACCCCATTTCTCCACTCGTATAAAGTAGGATGAACCCAACCCTAGTGGCCCTGCTCTCATGGCTTAGGGGATCCCTTTCATGCCAGAACCACAGCAGTGTTCCCTCAACCTGGGATCCTAAAGGCTGTGGAGACACAGCATGTGACTTACCCACCAGATGTCCTGGTACCCAAGTGGGGCTGACCTGGGAACATTACTGAAAACACCCAGGACTCACAGAGCCATTTCCATATATTATGTGCTCATGGAGTCACCTGTGGTCACACTTTACCTCTGTCCCTGCCAGTCATTCTGATCATCACCAGACAAGGAGAGGAGATGACCTGGGGACCTTGGGTCAGAGAGCAAGCTGGGCCTAGGTGGTTTTCCTGGTCCTGTCAGGTTGGACACAGGCCCTAGAGCCAGGGCCAGTATGGGAAAAGACAGCCTGGGCTCACAGCCCCACTCACCCAACCACCAATCAGGATTGGTGGTCAGCAGAAAGGATGTTCCATCCACCACGTCAGACCCTGTCCCTGTGTCATACCTGGAGATGAGAAGATCCCCTAGTGACCACAAGTGCACCTAGACACTAGAAACTCAACAGAAACCAAGGGCCCTTCAATTCCATGGAGGCTCACCCCAATAGGACGAAGTATAGAAACCACAGCCACGGGGCACAGGCCATAGCCATGGAGCTCTGATGAACAGAGATCCATGCTGGCTTCTCCAGCCACAGCCGCATCCCTCCCTTTGCCTCCCACACCCCAGCTGGTGTGTGTTCCCTAAACACAAAATTATTTCACCATCAGCCCAAACAAAAGACAATTAGGAGACAAAAATGTTTTAGAAACACTTATCAGAGAGCCACATGGTGAGTCTGGCTTGGGCCTATTGCCTGGGCCTCCTCTCAATGTGATGTAAAAGTCAGGAACAGAAGCTTCCAGAAGTAGAGACAGGCACAGACCAGTGCTGGGCTGAAAGCAGACAGGTAATGGCTGCCAATGACACACATACTCAGAAGCACTCACCTGGCATCAGGCACAGATGTCAAGACCAAGTTGGCCTCCTCAGCCAGCACACCTGGAGATTCAGTGTCCCTAGCCACGGCTCCCACCTGGTGCAACCCACCAGATACAGTGTCGCTGGTCTCGGTGGTGGCTGACTGCCATGAGTGAGGAAGCCAGAGTGGAAGCCCAGGACGCATGCTGGAAGGCTCTAACAGGGAGAAGAAAGGTTAGCCCACATGGTGTAGGCCCGATTCTGTCCTACACTGTGCACATGTGGAAGCCAGAAGTACTTGGCAACAGGTGAGCAAGCAGGGGAGTGTCCAAACCTGGGTGAGGTCAGATTCCTGGAGACGAGCAGTCCCTAGGCCCTGGCTTACTCGAGTGAGCTCACATCAGGAGTTCCCCGTAGCATGGCTACTGACCTTGAGCTCCTCCCTCTGACAGGCTGCCTATCCCCATGAGCCCTATATACGTGGCTGCTTAGAAGCCCTGTCCAGCCAGCTGAGACTTCTAGACATGGCAAATATACACAATGGGAGACAAAACAGTCAGGAAAGCAAAGTGCCAACTGGCATGAGAGGCACCCCACCTGGTAACTCACTGACACCTACTGACCAGGGCTTGGCACAGGGGTGGGGATGGATTATGGGATGACAAGACCCCATGCCCTGGAGGTATAGCTGGAAAGGCTCCAGGCCTCAGAGTCACCCGTTTCAGCAGAGGTGAGACAGCCAGCTGTTCTAGACTCTGGCATGAGAAGGGCCAGGACTTCCAGGTTGCAGGTCACCTGGCTCACTGAATGGCAATGTGCTCTGGAGCTTACCAGGGCAGGAGGATGGTCTCTCCTGCAGCTCCGACACTCTCTCCATGGCTTGGTTCTGGTCTATACCCAGCATCGCACAGCATGGGGGCTCCTGCACCCTGAAAAAGTGTAAGACACTAAGGAGTTCAGAGCCCCACAGAGCAGGAGAAGAACCAAGTAAACCCCCATTCTTCCCAGTGCCTGAGTCTGCTGACAAGGTCACCTAATGCAGTGTACTGCCACAGTAGGCTCTCAAGGGACCGTTTTAAAGATACTTTGAGCAGGAACAGTGATGCCAAAGGTGTGTGAGGGCTAAGTACTAAAGCAGCTACCTCTGCTGCTGCTGCTGAAAATGCAGCTAAGCACAGAGCCTGGGCCCTGGACGAGCCTCAGGGACACTAACCCTGCCACAGCTGATGCCTCTGCTCTCCCGGAGTCCAGCTTGCCATCTGCAATCTGATTGGCCAGGGTCACCTGCAGAACATCGCCCTGCCACATGTGCCACATCCGGGATGGCTGAGGAGCCTGAGGTTTAAACACACACACAGACCACCCAGAAACTCAGAGTGGGGGATGGAGCTACTGCCCTCAGCCCACCTCCCCACACAGAAGCCACAAACAGCCCCTGCCCTTGAGTCAAGCTATGTCCACCCAGGGGCTTGGCTTGAGGGCCTCAAGTCATCAGAACAGAGCACTCCTCAAGCACCAGCATGACAAATGCACATGCGACTGAGAATCCAGCAGTAGTCTTGGGACCAAACCATAGGAGCCGCCTAAGTGTAAGTGTTCTTGGCCAGAATTAGGCATATGGAGACCCTGAAACGCCCACACACTGACATCACATATGGGCAACTATGCAGTCAGTAGTCCTGGAAAGAGACAGTGAACACTTGCTCCTCTCTATCATAAAGGTATAGAACATGTGGCCACCTTGGGCTGAGGGCTGGGGCCCAAGGAGACAAGGGGCATGCTGCCCCTCCACAAGGATAGCACATAGTAGACACCTGCAGCGGCCTCGCAAGGCCTGCCTGCTTACAACTCACAGAGAGCTGCTCCCAGCCAGGATCCATACTGTGGGCAAGCTGGAGGAAGTACACAGCCATCTCCAGGACGGACGCCATATCCTCCCGCCGGCCATCAAACTGGGGCAATAGAGCCCGCAAGCGCTCACAGCTCAAGGAGATCCGCCTCCTGCATCCAGACAAGCAAAAAGGGCCCAGCCTTCATCCGATGGGAAAGAGGCCTCTGGAACCCACCGCTCAGTAGCCTCCAGGGCCTCTGAGCTGCAGCGTTAGCCCTGCAGCGCTTGGGTCCCACAGGCCTCATAGTAACTCTTGGCTGAGGGCACAGTCCTGAAGCAGCTCTGTTCTGGTGTGTGAAAGGGTGAGTCCAAGTCAGGAGTCCCAGACTCTAAAGGAAGCTGAAAACACCAGGGCTCCCAGACAAAGCAGCTGCAGCAGCACCCCTGGCCTCCTCCACAAGGCGGAGTTTACTTGGGGATCTGGTTTTTAATCCTGGTCGGTCCAGATGGGTAAAACTGATTAAACCGCAGACTTAAACTCCTCCGCCCACTCTGACATACTGCCCACCCTGAGGCGGCCCGCACCTGCGTTCTCTCTCGCTGATCACGTTTCTCCGAAGGCAGGGGCCCCAATTTGCAGCAGCCACAGGAGCCGTGTGGAGGCCTGAGCCCTGTGACAGAGGCTGCAAGTTGTCCCGAGTCTCAGGCCGAGGAGTCTTGCTATAGAGAAAAGAGCCAAGACCACCTGTGAGCCTCACAAAAGCCACCAGTGGCATTTGGGGTGGGTGTCTGGAAGGAAGAAGAGGAAAACCACCTGGCCATATCACGACACCTCCTCTGCCCGCTCCGCTCCAAGATAGGGAGCTCTGTCCCCATGTGCCAGGTAGGGTAACAACAGTAAGAAGCCTTTGGCAAAGGCCTTGGAACCTGACTCTCTCAGAGCCTGTCAACCCATATTTCACCTGCATCCTGTAAAGCTGGAGACTGAACAATCCTCAGAGGTCCGCTTGTGGCCACTGGACGCCATTGGCACGAAGATGGAGGGAAGGAAGCAACAAACCGGAAGCCACAGACAGCCCCTAGCTCTGCCCGCCAGCCCGCCCTCTCACCCACACCCTCGCCGCAGAAGCTCTGCCTCCAACCCGCACCTGGCTGCCTACGCTTGCAAGCGTCTCGCCACCCCACCCCTCACGCCTGCCCACCTCGTGCGGGGCTTGCCCCGCCCCTCCTCGTGCTTCTCTCACTACCTCACGTGCTGGCCTTCTGACCATGTGACCAGACTACAGCCCACGTGACGGGTCTGCAGCCCTGTTTCTAGGCTCTTTGCCATAAAGTAGCAACTTTGTTCCAGTCATCAAGTTGCTAGTGGATTTCTGGGGCGTGGCCTGCCATGTGTTCACTTGTGCTTTTGCAAAGTCTTGGTTCCTTCCCCTCAATGTGACTGTTCCTACAGCACTTTGGAGGGACTACCGGAGCTTCTGGAGGGCTACCGGAGCTTCTTGGGGTCCAACCGGAGCTTCTTGGGGTCCAACCCTGCCCTCAAGAAGCTCACAGCCTAGTTGAGAGATGAAGGCTGGTCCACTATGTAGGTGACACCCGAGGGACCCTGGCCAGTCTCAGCAGGACTATAGGGTGCCCAGGTGCCGTTCCGGATTGTTCCTTCTAGCAGGTGTTCTCAAATGCACAGTTACCACCAGAGCCAGGCAGTGCCCACCCTCCCCTGGCTCAGCTGGGTTGCCACCCTTCTTCCTAAAGTGACTGGCCCCACTGATCAGCCGACAGGGGAACTGCAGTCACATGAGCCACATGAGCCCCGGGTTCTGCTCCCACAGCCAGATGTGCTAGCAACCTGCATTACTGGTTTGGAGACCCCCATCTAGACCCTGTCCTCAAAAGCTCCGCCCTAGCGTGGAGTCCCTTAGCAAATGTTCCTTGGGTGACAGGAGGACAGGAGGGGAGAAAGGGAAAACAGAGAGTCCTTAAGGGATGTGTAGTGGTGGGTGCTAGGAATGCCGACATTGCTGCAGGACTTCTGGAGATAGCTGATGCAGATCACTGCACCTCTCCTGGGGAGCTGCAAAGAATGAGCAGGTAGCTGCCACATAGTGAGACCTCTTGCCTCTGCTTCCAGCTGGGGTCCTGGGTAGAGCCATGGAGAAAGGTGACACTTGTAAGTTGTAAGAGGAACAGCCTTGCCCCTCTTTTCATCCTTGCTCTGCTCAGGCACCAGAAAACAACATTGGCTGACCCAGCCAAGGCTACAAGACGGTGAGGAGAGAAAGGGGTGCTGACATAGGCTCACGAGCTCAAGCCACCTTGGTAGGAAGGCAAAACCTTGGACTAAGAATAGGTACAGACGCTGGGATGAGATGTAGAACAAGGGGGGTTACCCTTTGCGCTGGAGGCTCAGGCAGCCAGATGGCACAGCTGGGTTCCCACTTCAGGAAAAGACACATGGTTTCTGGTTTGACCGAGTGCTGTGAAATGGAACCAGAAATGCTGGGAGACACTGAGTTCTGAAAACTCTGGGTGGTTCTGGGCTTTCCTTGGGGGAGGAGGAGAGGAGGGACATGGTAGCTCCATGCAGGGAACTGGCCCAGCAGGACCCTATAGGGCATCACAGTGGCTCTCCTGCCTCTTAGGCTACAAAGTTAAGGCAGCCAGCACTCTGCGACTTGGGTCTTCCAGGACAGAATATGGCCAGGTATTTATTATGTAAAGCCCTCATAAATGTTGCCCAGCTTGCTAGTCCAGCAAGGTCACTTTCCTGCTGGGCTCTAGTCAGATGGTGACATAGAGCCAGCTAGGGTGTCTCTGAATGAAGATCTGGGTCCTTCTTGTGGTGAAACCCACAAGAGGGTCAGTTGGTTACTGGGCAGATGAAGTAAGGTATAATCAAGGGAGGTAGGACCCGGCTGGATGGATCATAGGCTGATGCACCCAGACCTCTGCAGAACCAGCTTCACCCTTGCCTCCAAAGAATCTGTTTCAGCCTGCACTCTTACTGACAGATAAGAGGCCTGTGGAGGGTTGAATAAGAATGGCCTCCATAAGCTCATATTTGAATGTTTAGTCATCAGGGAGGGGCACTACTGGAGAGGGATTAGGAGGTGTGGCCTTGTTGGAGGAAGTGTGTCACTGGGGGTGGGCTTTGAGGTTTCAGAAACCCAAGCCTGGCCCATTGGCTCTCTCTTTTGCTGCCTGCAGATCCTGATGTAGAACTCTTAGCCACTTCTCCAGCACCATGTCTGCCTGTGTGTATCAGGCTCCCTGCCTGATGGTGTCTCTTCCCAGCAAAAGAACACTGACTAAGACAGAACCTTTGGAGAGACTTGAAGAGTTTAGAATCACTGACCAGTATACTATGATCCCCCAGTATACTGACATTGGCCTCCAGTGAGAGACTGGGTTAGTGGCCTAGGCCTAGAGAAAAGCATGAATAGAAGTCAGCTTAACCCTCACCCTTCTCCTATGTATCCTGGGTTTGTCTCTCCTCCCCCACCCCTCATTGCCACAGTGTTGATTTGATGAGGTGTCTTCAAAACCTGGACAACAAAGGCTCCTGGGGGCCCAGACGGCCCTGGATCACTGGGCTGTAGCCCCGGAGACTGGTGCCACTGCCTGTTGAAAGATGCTCATGTGACTGAGGGACGGGCAGAACTCACTGTACTGACTGGGGTCTAGACAGCATTTCAGCCTAGGAGGCCCCTGGCAGTGGGGCCCTAGAGCTCGAGGTGCAGACCTCCACCCTGGACACTCTTGGAAGGAGAGGAAGAAGGGGAAAGCTGGGAGGACACAGTAGCAGTGTGGTGACATTGATGTTTGCCCACTTTCCATCCATGTTGGCCCTTTCCATCCCCAGTGTCCCACAGAAGCCCAAGTCACCCAAGGAAGGCCACATACCCCTGGGGTACGATCGGGATTTCTAGCTGTTAAGGGTTTCCTTTCTGATTTTCTGGGTAGGGAGGCTATTCAACTCCAGTGATGAAGTAAGTGGTCCTCAGGAAAGATGTACATGGGACCTAGAATCAAGACAAACCTTTGATAGCCCTTCAAATCCCAGCTTGAACCAGATACCAAAGCAGTAAGGGTGCGAGCAGCAGGGGTGCACGGGCACAGGCGCCTGGACCATGGAGACATGTGTGTTTTGCTGTTGCTGCTGATGCTGCCACCCCCACTCAGTACTCCCCCTCCCCCCGCCCAATCTTGGAAAGAAGACTAAGTGTTTGGGACAAAGTGAAGAAAGAGGTGATTGCAGTTTTCGGCTTGTGCCTCACCTCCTGCATGTCAATGCTAATGGGGCCTGCAACTGAGGAAGCATCTCTGAGAGGCATGGTTGAGGCTTCACCAACCCAACCTTCTTGAGTTTTTTGGCCAATGCACCCCACCCCACAGGAATTAGCACCCTCCTGTGGAGTTCCCCTGGTCCCCTGCTGGCTCACCCTCCAGGACACCCCCTTCAATCTCCTCTGCCAGGCCTCTCATCCCCAAGACACAGTTGCTCTTGGGAAAAAGCATTTATCTGAACTGGCTTGCTGGTACCACAGGGGGCGTGGGGTTAGTACTGGATGCTATGGTGGCTGGAACCACAGCCATTTCTAAGTTTAGAATTCAGACTGTCCAGGCATTTGAGGAGAGGGTAAGGTGAGGTGCAGAGAGTGCCCCTTCCTCACACCTCCTGCAAAGAGCACAGGCATGGGGAAAGGCCCACAAGATATGTCCACATAAGAGTAGCCCCACTGGGACCAGAAATACCCCTCCCAGAAGAGCAGCCTCTCCCAGGCAGAGCCACTGGGAAGGGGGTGGAAAGTGCTATAAACTGTACCCAGTGATAGTTTTCTGCTGCTCACTTCTTTGCAGCTGCTGACTGTTGATCCGTGTGAGGAAGGGCTTCTGCTGTCCTGGGAGCCAGCCCTTCTAGATGGCAGGAGCACATAGCTCCCACCTACCCAAGTGATACATGCACGCAGCACTGGTGGAGAGGCCCAGGGTCAACAGTTGCACATTGATGACATTGACCCTGCTGGTCCTCACGCCCTTCTTGACCTCTGCTTTTCTGAGGCCAAGCACACTGAAAGGCAACCTGGAGCTGCCACTGCTGATGGGTTACTCAGTTTCCCCTGTGTGAAATGAGAGGTGGAGCTGGTCTTCAGGACCATTCTGAGTGAAGGTCCAGTTTTCAGTTAGGCCCTCAAGGGCCAGGAACACACTTGGGGGGTGGCAACGTAGGGCTGGGAGCAAATGCTCTGAAAGCAGGCAGTGTCCTTGAGAAGTAAACAACACCTGGCCCTCCCCTGGCTTCCCTGGAGTCGATCAAGTAGTGCCAGTTGGGCAGAGTAACCCCAGGAGAGCTCTCTGGTTTCTGTAACCTTGCTGTTCTGGGACCCTCTGCCCATATCTCCATGATTTGGTGTCATAATTCACTGCCCGATCTAGTCTAGCCAGGAACACTGTGTCCTTGCAGTCTGGGCTTTGGCATCTTCTGGGCTTCAGCAGTCTGCGCGTTAGCGGCTTCTTCCACCTGGAGCTGTCCACAATTCCTTTGTCATCTGAGCCTGGCCTCTGTCCCTGCAGATTTGCTCCCAAACCTGCAGATGGAGCTGCTGCCAGGAGGCAACAACAGGAGAGCAGGAAGGGCAGGGAGGCGGAGGCTGAAGGTGGGAGCTGCAGGGTGGCAGCTGCAGGCAGACAGATTCCTGTCCCGGCAGGCAGAGTGGAACAGCCCTGCCTTGGATGTATCTCTCTTTTATAGCTGCTAGAAATGAGAGCCACAGTACTTTTCTCAAGGGTCTTGGAGTCCCACAGTATCGGCCAGCTCACATCCACCAGTCCTGCTGTGAACACCCCCAGACTTCAGAGCTGAAAAGCAGGGATCCAAAGAGGCACCCCTAGCCCTTCTGGTGGCAACTCTATACCCCAGAATCCATTGCCTCCCCGCCTCATTTCAAGGCCCCTTCTGTGTGACCCCAGGCCTCAGTGAAGTTAGGGTCACTTAGACATTGTCCTCTGTCATGCCTCTTTTGTGATTCAGGATTCTTCTGCCCTGAGGTGACAGCCACTATGGCAGGGGGAGGAGCCATGAATTTTCTGTCTTTTGGGGGTTTTTGTTCTGTTTTGGTTTGTTTTTTGGTTTTGTTCTTTCAAGTAGCCTTGGCTGTCCTGGAACTCATTCTGTAGACCAGGCTGGCCTCAAACTCACAGATCTACCTGCCTCTGCTGGAATTAAAGGCATGTGCCACCACATCCTGGGCAATATTGCTGCCTTAACACCAGAGAGTTCCCTTCTACTACTTCAGTGCACTTCCCATGAGAGCCAGGACCTTTCCTGGAACTGTGTGATCTGAACTGGCTGAATCCCAGCCATCTTGGGACTCTCTGGGCCCTGAGACTAAGGCACAGAACTCCATCCTGGCCTCCAGCCAGCGTACGTGCCTGGCTAGCCCTCTGGGCCTGTTTTAGGAAGCAGTGCCTTGGGCAGCAGGAAGTTGCCCACATCCCACGGGAAAGATTTGAGGGCCCACACACAGCCCTGGCATGCAAGAGGGACAGCCAGACAGCTCAGCAGCCAAAGCTGGAGGGAGCCCAGAATGTAACCAGCATTGGGCTTCATCAGCTACTCAGGAGGGCAGTGGCGGGAGCAGGGGACAGAACGCTCCCCAGGATTCTAGTGCCAAGTATAGATGTAGCCTAGGTCCTTACTCAGCATACCTGAGAATGCCAGCTTCCGCTGCTACTTAGACAGTCCTGGCATGACAGACTCTGTCCTATTGTCATGACTCATCATCTCAGAGGGACTCTTGGTGTGTTTACCCCTGAGGTTTCTTGACCTGATTTCCAGAGATGTGGAGAGATTTTCAAGTTTTTTCTGGGGGAAGGGGAAGTCCAAGACAGGGTTTCTCTTTGTAGACCAGGCTGTCCTGGAACTCACTCTGTAGACCAGGCTGGCCTCAAACTCAGAGATCTGCCTGCCTGCCTCTGCCTCCCAAGTGCTGGGATTAAAGGCATGTGCCATCACCCCGTCGATTTTTCAGATCTTGTTGCAGGGGCTGCCAACCACTGGAGGCAGCTCCTCAGTAGCCTAGTAAACTATTCTGAAGTGGGACAGTCCACATGGATGAGGGGTGCTGGCAAAGAGCTGCCTCCCTGGTCCCAAACACAACACCCTGAGTCTACATGTCCCTGCACACCTATGTGTGTCAAATGCCTGGAGTACACCTGCTGTGACTGTGTGTGTAAGAGCTGGAAGTAGCCAGGAGCAGCCCACCAGCCAACTCTACCCGTGAGTATGGGAAGCAGTGGGGAAGGGGGGCAGAGCCAGGGCATCCCCAGGGCTGAACTTGAGAGTCTGGCTGCTCAGGGAATGAAGCCAGTACTCAGTGTTAACAGTTTGAGAAGATGGAGGGCCTGGAAAGACGGCTCAATGGTTCCCCAGAGAACCTGTGTTTGATTCCCAGCACCTTCATGGTGGTTTATAACCATCTGTAACTCAAGTCCCAGTGAATCTGATGTCCTCTTCTGGCCTCCACAAGTACAGTGGAGGGATGAAGGTAGAGCAGTGGATGAGGGGGAGATGGTTCAGCTCCCTCATGGAAGCAAAGGTGGCATCAGAGGGGCCTGGTTTTAGGATAGGACCTCGTAGGTATCGCCAGGAAGAGGAAACACACAGTGCATACACATTGGTGCAGACAAAAGATGCACATGAAAATAAAATGGAAGGAGGAAAGGCAGGAAAAGGCTGAGGCAGGAAGATTGTTTGAGTCCCTGAGTTGGAGTTTAGCAACATAATGAGACAAGGTCTCACAAAAGAAAGAGGGCACAATATGGCTGACTATTATTCAGATCTTGAATAAATGACGTCACCAATAGGCATGCTTTCATGGAAGGGGGAAGCCTCATGGGTCCTCACCCTGAGACAAAGAACTACGGACAATTAATGACTGCTGATAGAAGGAAGGTTAGTCATCCCCAGGATGAGCACTCTAATTGGTTATCCAAGACCAAGTGGTCAGCCCCATCATCATACCCATACAAGCCACACTAAACAGTCTCAGGGTAACAATAACAATTTAAAGAGGCCATGAATTTGAAAGGGAGTGAGGGGGGTACATGAAATAGGTGGGAGGGAGGAAAAGGAAGGAGGAAATGATGTTATTCTATTTTAATGTTAACAACAATAAATATTATATTTCTTAAAAAGAAAGGAACAAAAGTGGTCAAGGGAGTTGCTCCCTGAGTGGACTCTTCAACAGGTCTTTCTCAAGAGGGTCCTATAGCTGCTCCTAGATCATGAATGGGAGGGATTTGGGTCAGCTTCCTCATGGAAGCAAAGGTAACATCGGCGGGGCCTGGTTTTAGGATGGGACCCCTTGGGTATCACCAGGAACAGAGGGAGAAGAAGGGCTTGGAGTGCTCTGGAGCTGCAGCCAGATCACCTGTCACAGCCGCAGTAGCTGTGTGAGCCTCAACAGTCACATCAGTACTTGGGGTCGGAGTAACAGTATCTGCAATGACAGTATGGGTTGGTAGTGGGTCACAGGGCTGCACCAACACTTCCTCATGCCTTCTTGCATCTGGGAAATGTTATTTTAAGCAACTATGTGGAAACACATCTAGAACACATTGGTCTACTCACTTCCCTGATGAGGATTTTTAAGAATGGAATTGCCAGGAAAAAAAAGGATTCAAACATTATTAAGGCTTTACCATGTAGACCCCTGAGGTTAGGACTAGCTTCATTCTATCAGATCCCAGGGCACAGAGGTCTGAACACCAAACTCAAGTGTAGAAGGAACTGGCTCCTGGGCAGGAAGGCTTGACCCACATAGCCCTTCCCACATCTTCTGACATTGTAAGTTTTACCAGTTGTCTTTTAAAAACTAGTTTAGAAGCCAGTCATGGTAGACTATGCCTTTAACCCCAGCACCAATGAAGTAGAGGCAGGTAGATCTCTGTGCATTCAAGGCCAGCCTGGTCTGCATTGTGAGTTTTAGGACATCCAGGGCTATCTAGACCTTGTCTCAAAAAATATATACCCACCTAGTTTAGATTTTGATTTGACGTAGTCAGATCATAGGAGGTTGCTGCCCTTTGCAACTGCTCCACTTGGTCTTCTTGACCTCTCTTGACAGATAAGGCCACATTCCCAAGGACAGCAGCTTCCTAGGTACAACCAGAACCAGTGAGAAGAGGGATGAGTCTCTGTGGTTAAGCAGCCCCAGTGTTGGACCTTGCTCTCTGTGACTCCTTTGCCTCAGAACGTCTCTTTGGGCCTGGTGAGATGGCATTTGCCACCAAGCCCAATGTCCTAGTTAGGGTTTCTATTGCTGTTGTCAAACACAATGACTAAAGCAATGTGAGAAGGAAAGGGTTCAGATCATTTTACACTTCCAGGTAACAATCCAACACCAAGGGAAGTCATGGCATGAATTCAAGAAGGCCAAGAACCTGCAGGCAAAAACTCAAGCAGAAGCCATGGAGGAACACTGTCTAGTGGCTTGCTAGGCCTGCTTTCTTATATCATCTATTGGTGGCACCTCCCACAGCAACCTGAGCTCTCCCACTTCATCAATCAAGAAAATGTCCCACAGGCGTGCCCACAGGCCTATCAAGTGGAGGCATTTCCTCAATTGAGATTCTTTCTTCCCAAATGACTAACTTATGTCAAGTTTTACTTACCAGGATGCCCAACTACTTGAGTTCAATCCCTAGAAACGACATGGCATGTGCACACTTCTCCAAACAAATAATCACTATCATAGGCTTCCTCATGACTCTGCCTTTCCCATAGCTTTGATACAGGAAGGGTGATGATGGTCCCTAGGCCCACACAAGGCCTGTGTCTCCCTGCAGCTGCCAGGCCTTCTCTCCTCCTTCCAGCTCAGTGGTACAGAAAGATGCCTCCAAGTGTCACTTCTGACGAATCTCCAGTCCCAGTGCCAAACTGAGAATTCTGAAATTTTGGTTTCTTTTAAAAACATAAACCAAGCATGGTGGCACATGCCTGTAATCCCAGCACTTGGGAGGCAGAAGCAGGAGGATCCCTGTGAGTTCAAGGCCAGCCTTGTCTACAAAGCAAGCTCAGGACAGCCAGAGCTACACAGAGAAACCTTGTCTCAAAAAACAAAACAAAACAAACAAAATCCAAAAAAACCACAGACATAAGAATGCTTCTGTTTTAAACCCAGGTGTGAGGATGTGGGCTGCTTTGTACTGTCCGAAGCAGCTGACTATGATTTGCCTGATGCTTAGCAGAAGCACGGCTTTGCCAGCTGCAGATAGTTTCTGCGGTTGTGTGACATTAGGAATTCTGGGAATGTTTCAGAGGGTACATAAATGTGAGGGTCCCAAGAGGTGGGAGAGATGATTGTTGGTCATTTAGTGAGGTTGGTTGCAGTTAGTTAGTAGTAGTCGTGCTCAAAGAAAAAGAAAGGAGGGAGGGAGGGAGCAAGAGAGAAAAGAAATCAGTGTCAAGACTCTCTCTCTCCCTCTCCCCTATCTAGAGACAGGAGAGAGACCACAGGGGTAACGGGTGGTAAAAAGAAGAACCCACACAGTGCAGCTCTTCTGAGAACTTTGGGATGACATGAGTGCTTGAGGCGATGTCAGGGAGCAGCCATGTCTGACGTAGAGACCAAGCTCCTTCCCCTAGGGAGAGCTGCCTCCCCAGAAGCCTGGCAGCTCCAACAGCTCTGGCATTTCAGCTGTGCACAGAAAGCAGCTAGACTTTCTGCCACGGTCAGCAGAGAGCCACTGCTGCTTCCCACGCACTGGGCGCCAAGCCCAGCACTCAGCTGTCCCCACCACAATGCCACTGCAGTGTTGCCCTCAGATGCTGGGGGAACACCCAGGGGCGTGCAGGCGTGCAAGCTCAAACATGCAAACATGCATATGCCCATGTGCACACATGTGCAAATGCATATCCAGGCACACACAAACATTCCTGGCTTTACAAATTTGTATACATGTGCCCACACAAGTATAAATCTGTCCAAGTGCAATACAAATGTGAAAATGCACACAAAAATGTACATATTCATATGAAAACAGGTGCATGAACACAGGAGCATACACTTGTCCGTGTGTATAAATGGAGGAATGCACATAAAATTAAACATTTTGTACGCAAACTCAGGCATGCACACATGTGTGCATGTACCCATGTGTGTACACCTGTGCATATTCCACATACCAGAACATGTATGTACATTCCACACACACCTCTGTGTATACACATGCGAATGTCTCTGTATACATATACGACATGCCCACCTCAGCCTCTGTCATTCACTGATCTGCAAGCCCCTTGAATGCCCCTGTGAACAGTGGAAGAATTAATCCCAGCAGGGGAAACACCCTGCCCACAGATGATGATTTCATTCAAGCTCTTGGGATAGTTTGCACACCAAGCACTTTAGATTCTTAAAAGGAATCTTGCAGGGAGAATGCTTTCCCTTGGCTTCATGTGCTAGTCCTGTGGAACAGCCCTTGCCTCCGTCTGAGGCCCACCTGAGACCAGAAAGGCACCCAGAACTTCTCTGGTTGGTGAAGTGTGGAGTGTTTAGCTGAGATAAGGCACTACCCATGAGCCCACTGTGGTTGGTGGAGCTGAAACTGTGATTGCCAGACGTGGGGACGGTCTCTGCACTGCATTCAAACTGAGAGTACAAACCAATCCCCATCTCTTTAGGGGCTCTTCAAAAGGCAGATATGACTAGCTTTTGTTTTTGTTGTTGAGATAGGGTCTCACTATGTGGTCTGAAACTTGCTGTGTGGACCAGACTGGCCTCAAACTCACAGAAATCCATCTGCCTCTGCTTTAAGTGTTCACTACCACACTCAGCAAAAATTATATCAACTTATGTATCTGTGTGGCAACTGATTTTACCTTCTAAGCCATCTCTCCTGTGCCTAATTTGTTGTTGTTGTTGTTAATGAAATCCTATTAAGAGGCCTGTCGTGCTTGCAGCAATGTGTGCTTGCAGACTCAGGTGGGCTCCTGGGGAGCTGTGAGTTCAGAGCGGCCTGGGGCAGAGCTACTAGCTACTCCTGAGTTATTTTATCAGGTCTCTGCAGGTCTGCTGAGACCTTACTGTGATGAAAACAAAAACAAAAACAAAAAAGAAACTGCCCAGGCCTCCTCTGCAGTGGGGTGAGGGTGTCCATGATACTCCAGGGTAAAAGTGGCCCCTACACATCCTGGTTGTGGTGATGAAGACAGCACGTCCACAAACCCGTGTTTCCCAGCATGCCGTCTGCCAGCTTTGGCTTGCTGTCCTGTCATTTTCCCATCATTAAGGAGGCAGAATGTCTCTTCATTTCATTTTCTTACTGAATTATTTTCTCATCTTTGGACAGCCACCCGTCCAGTCTGCCTGTCACTTTCCACTGGGTTGCTTCTCATTCTCTGTGGCTTTGTGGTCAGTGCAGTGTTTTTGTGTCTCAGTCGTTTGTGGACAGTGTCATCTCACTGCAGAAGAGGTTAGGAGTCAGTTCCTCTATGCCTTTGGGTGTTTTGTGTGTTAAATAAAAGGTCTTCCCTATACTAGCATTTCTCTGCATTGTCTTCCAACCTTTTCCTTGGCTCAAAGCTATGAAGGAAGTCTGATTTTATTTCTTCCTATCCAATGGCAGGCATGCAGCTTTAGAAGCTCAGGCTCTAGAGTCTGGACTCAGCCACTGACCCTGTGAAGGGCAAGAGAAGAGCTGCCAAAGGAAACACATACTAAGGCCAAACAAACATCCAGTTCAGTAAATTACCTGTGCCCTCTGCCCTGATGCCCTCATCTGCAAGAAGATCCTCATCCATCTAGTAGCAATGTTGTCATCACCCACCTTGGCCCTCAGGATGGGCCCAGTGATGTCAACGCATGGCAGGCTGGCTGGCCCTGCCTCTGCTCCTTCTCGGGCCTAGTGCGAACACACAAGTCACTCCATCAGCGGTGCTCTGCTGTGTTTGTCTTTTTGGGCGCCAGCCTCTGAGAGCTACCACTGCGATTATAAGTCTGTGCTGGCTGCAGGCAACCAGCTCCGGCTTTTCTCAGAACTCTTGTGGCCATTCCTGAGAATATTTTCTTCAGTATGTATTTTTGAAACTGCCTATCAGATTTTGGGAAAATATTGTGCCCTTGGAGTTGGTGAACTTATCCATTTATTGGAGAATGTGCTCAGGACCTGGAAAACCTGATGCTGCCTCCCATTAGGAACAACTTCCCAAGCCACCTGCAGGAAACAGTGTAGTCAGTGGCTGGGGAGGACCAGATGGAGCCCTGGTTCAGTTGTTTGTGGCTGCCATTGGCAGGCTGTTTTCCCAGCACGGGTTTCTGACCTTGCTTCTGATTTGGGGGTACCCTGGGGTTTGGCTCCTTTTATATGGTGGTCCTGATTGATTTCCCTTTGATTCCTCTTGAGTTTCTGTGAAGGTGGTTATACCTATTGTGGACACTGCTGCCAAATCTTCCTTTCCAGTCCTTATTCTTTCATCGTGGTGCCTGGGCAAGGCATCCAACAGTGGGAGGCTTCCTGGTGCCTACGAGGCCTCTCTCTATCTCTCTCACCCCTTGGTTGGAGAGGGGAGAGACAAGTCCATCCTGGCCATCATGATGCACAGAGAGCAGAGCTGCGGTAAGTTAGGGGTTATGTGTTGGCAAATGTTGTCAGTATGATAGGATCTAGAATCACCTAGGAAACAAACATCTGGGTGTGTCTGTGAAAGATTATTTAGATTGTGTCCATTGAAGTGGAAAGAGCCACCGTAAACATGAACAGGTATTCTGCTGGCACCGCTCCATCTGAACTGAACACACAGGGGAAAGCAAGCTCAGTGTCTTAGGGTCTATTGCTGTGAATAGACACCACGAGCACAGCAACTCTTATGAAGGAGAGCATTTAACTGGGGCTGGCTTACAGTCCATTATCAGCATGGTGGGAAGCATGGCAGCGTGCAGGCACACATGGTGCTGGAGAGGTAGTTGAGAGTTCTATATCTGGATCTATAGGCAGCAGGAAGAGTGACACTGAACCAGGCCTGAATTTCTGAAACCTCAAAGTCCACCTCTGTGGCACACTTCATCCAACATGACCACACCTCCTAATAGTGCCACTCACATGCCCAGGAGGGAGCTACCAGGGTTTGGTGTTTCCACAACTGGCTTTTGGACTTGTTTTAGTCTGATCGTTCCCTGGTATGTTCCTGTCCCTTTTGGAGCGGGAATGTTTACAGTACACCATTGTATACTGCAAGAAGATAGCTCCCTCTCTTTTTTTAATTTTATAGGAACTCACAGTTGAGAGCTAGCTTGAGTCTCAGGTGATACTTAAACTTTTAATCAGTTTTTGAACTATTAAATACTATGGGAACTTTTGGAGATGGAATAAATTCGTTGTACCTTATGAAACAGTTGTAAGCCTGCTGGGACAAGAGGAGGAAGGCATATAGCTTTAAAGTAGTATGTCTAGATGTCAAATTGACAAGGAGTAGACTTGTAATGGTTAATATGTCATTAACTCAACAGGGTCTAGAGTCACCTAGGAGAAACTGTCTAGGCCTGTCTTGAGAGAGTTGCTAGGTTAAGTTAACTGAGGTGGGAAGACTCACCCTAAGGGTGGGTGGCGTGATTCCATGTGCCAGTCCAGACTGAATGAAAACTGAGAAAGTGAACTCAGCACCAACATCATATCTTCTGCTTCCTAACTAGATGTCATGTGACCAGCAGCCTCACCCTCCATCATGACCGACTGCACTCTTCGACTGTGAGCCGTAGTAAAGTCTTGCTCCCGTAAGTCGCTTTTGCTGGGCACTTTGTTACTAATATCAGAATGTTGTAGCATCAGCACCCCCTGGTCTCTGCCCTGGAGCATCCTTGACCTTCTTACACTCTGGAATCTGTATACCCTCACCCTGTACAAGGGCTGCTAAAAGCCCTGCTTGGGGAATGTCCTCATCATTCTGTGCTGCCATGAGGCTCATGCAGGTGCCTAGCACTGAGTACAGCTGCTGAGAAGGCAGAATGAAAAGAAGTAAATAGGAAAAGGAAAGGAAACATGATTGCTCCTAGGTCTGGTGGAGGAAAAGGTTTATTATAGACATGTGAGAGCATAGCCAGAGGCAGAGACCTCTGGGAAAGTCCAGAGTGGACATTACTCTGCACTAAGTGTGGAGAGGGGGAAGGGAAGAGAGGAGAGGGGAACCAGGTGTAGCAGCTAATAGGCCCAAAGGTAATAAGACAGCATGGTTGAACTCCCCTGGGCTGGAGAGGGCAGGGGGTAGGGTGGGCTGCGTGGTATGCTTGACAGGAGAGCCCTGTAACAGGTTGTCAGACAGTGTCCATTTTGATACTTTAATCTCAACCATTTATCCTGGATTTGAAACTTAACAAAGGCTTGGGGGGTCTGGACATGTTTTCATGTACTCAGTGAGCATTCTTCCTGTCCTGAAGGTTGTGTCCTCTTTGTCCTGTTCTCTCTGGATTGATCACCTAGACTGGTAACCCAAGACTAAGCTCTCTAAATGGTCTTCCAGATAACCATTTGCGAGATGGCTATGCCAGTGAATTGCCTGTTTCTGCAAGAAATCAGTGCTTTGTGGCTCAAAGAAGCTGCTTACATCCAAGGCCCTCAGCTGGATAGGTTGGCCCTGAGGCCCAGCTTTAACTCTATCCCAAACCAGGAATTGCTGTCATTCAATAGAGCTGCACAGAGTAACTCATGCTTACGATCTTGCTACTATTCTACTATTCTGCAGTGGCCCTGTGAGGACAACCAATGTGGATGCAATCCTTTCCAGATGTGGAAACAAAGACTCAGATGAAGGGACTTGCTCAAGGCTGCCTACCCATGCACGGAGAACCCTTGACACTCATTGGATCCCAGAGAGTCCCTAAGAAGGGCAAGAACCTCTCAGCCAGAACTGACAGACTTCCTTGAGAAAACAATACTATCGCTTGCTGGCTCTGCCTTGATTTTGGGTGGGAGTGGGGTGGGCTGTAAGTCTCATACGTTGAGCTCCATCCCTTGTCTTAAGGGTGGGCTGAGGGCCTGGGATGTGAGCTATAAAACACTGAATTCATACAGAAATGCGCAGTTCACTGACATAGCCATCTCACAGAAGACAAATAATAGAGATCAACTCTGGGTCCCAGCTGCCTCCTGGACTCTCGTGGGTTAACACAGGCAAGGAATGAAAAGCAGAAACCAAAGTTGGGCCCCTGGATCCTAGAAGCTGGGCCTGAGCTATGTTCTCACCCCAAATGTCCCACCTTTACAGAATCCCCTAGTTTCTCTGCCCTGTGTGTCCCAAGTTTTTCCCACACTATCCCAAAGTCGGTGCCATGCAGTGAGAAGCGTTTCAACCACAGCTCTGCTGTAATGGGTGCTCTACCAAGGGGCTCTGGGACCCTGGCCTGCACAATAGTCAAGTTCAAGTTCACAGGGTGTAAAGGAGGCAGGCACTGCTGAGGGAACATGAAAGGAAGGTGCAATGAGGTCTGTGGGGTGCCCACTCACACTGCCTGCTCACTCAAGTGTTACAGCAGAACTCTAAGGCTGCAAGGACAGCCTTCCCTTGTCACTCATCCCAAACCACAGCCCAGTGGGGGTGGGGCCAGGTCTCTGGACTCCAGGTGCATTTCCTTCCCCCTGGGGACCCTTGAAGTAAGCAGAAGTTCTCTCTAGGCCCCCATTGAATCTTGGGGCCAAGAAAAAAATTCAAAGTGCCCAAAAGGTTAGAGCAGCAGAGAGAGCAGCTCCTAGGGACTTGGTGGTTCCTGGACGGCTTGCCAAAGGAAATATAGCCCTGACCCCTGGCCACGTGGCTCCTCACCTGCCAGCTGTGCCCCAGGCCCAGCCAGCTTGTGACTAAGAAAAAACAAGCAACTCCACTGATGCAATTAGAAAAATGTTATTTTCCAAGTGCTGCCAGATCCTGGAGGTCAAATCTGTGACCTGAGAAACACGTGAGTGCTGCCACTGGTGGCCATGGCCTGAGATGGCCACTGAGCATCCCCCAGCCTCCGCAGGGAGGGAATGCCCACACTTGTTAGCCTGCTAGTAATCTGGGGGTGGGAGGCCCAGGGATTACATCCACTCTTCCCAACCTGAGACTGAGAAAGTCCAAACCCTGCCTGAGGTAAATGTCCCCTTCATCTTCTGCCCTCATGCCTATCACACAGCCCATGACCTACTTTAAACACAGGACAAACCCCTTCCCCTCAGTCCTTATTTAGAGAAGCTTAAACAGGCCCAGGAAGCTAGTGTTGAGTGCTTAAGTGTGATTCCTGGCTGCCTTCTTGGGCTCTTTGCTCTTGGCTGAGCCAAGTTGGGGCAGTGCTCAGCCAATAGTTGGGGATTAGCATTCTACCTACTGCATTCCCCCATGGGTGGCTGGAAGGCTAGACTGACGGTAGCCTAGGGCTAAGGTTCCCTTTGGAGCTCTGCCATGCTAGGGCATAAGAAGCACAGGCCTCAGGTCAGGTCAGGAGCCCAGCAGACCATACTCCCCGACTTGTGCCATTGCCCACAGTTCCATCAGGGCTGTGGGTCTGAGCCTGTGCTCACTTGGTATACCTAAGCTGCTTGCTGGGTCCGATGCTGTAGGTCAAGGTTTCTACAGGTAGCTGGGGTTCTTGGGCTGACAGGATAGATATACCCAGCCTGCTGCCTTAGGAGGCTGGGAACTGGAGCCTGGGGCCACTCTGAGGGCCACTCTCCAGGTGCTGTTTATGGTGAGTACAGATAAATACGGATACGGAAGGAAAGGAAGACAGGAAAAGGAAAGGTGGAAGGACTGCTGGCCACTGGGGTAGAGACCCGGCTGGTGTGCATGGGCTGCCCCATCCCTGTGCTCCACATGCCACCACGCCGAATCACTTACTCCCATGGTTGGGGTAGGAGTCTGTGGAAGCCCGGAGTTGTGGACTTCATGCGTTTTGATGTATTGGCCCTAGGGGGCCTCTTCTGAAACTGCCTCTTGCCACCCAGCAGTGACAAGAGGTTGCAAGGACGCCTTGAGGGTGGAGATGCTGGCTCCAGAACCTAAAGAAGAGCTGAGCAACTGGCCCTTGAGCCGACTGTGGAGGCGGGGAGGCTTGCCTGGCCCAAGTCCAGGGAAGAGGAGGGCTCCCATGCCAGCCAAAGAAAGACCAGGGACCTTCAAGAAAACGCTGTTCAGGAGTTAGCCATGCCCACTCCCATCAAACCTCCACACGTCCTGGGAAAAGAGCCTCAAGCGGGCCCCTCGGGACGCGATAGGCGCCCCGCCCCCGCCGAGCCCCGCCCTCAGCCCCGCCCCTCGCAGGTGCTCGTCCCGCCCCCGCGGGGGGTCGCGGAGTCCCGGAAGCGGCTCGCGGGGGTCCGCGCGTACGACGAGGGCGCGGGCGGTGGGGGTCGCTGCCGTGAGCCTGCAGGCGGCCCTGCGTAGGGAAAGTCGGCGCGGGGACCTGCTCCTGGACGCCGCCAGCTTCACAATGAACGACCTGGACACGGAGGTGCTGCCCTTGCCGCCACGGTACCGATTTCGTGACCTGCTTCTGGGCGACCAGCCATTCCCGAACGACGACAGGTAAGTGACAGAGCTGTCCGCGGTGCTGAGCCTCGCAGGTACCCTCTCTGCCCTTCCAAGCCGCCGCCACGGCGTTCTTCAACTTTCCCAGCCTCCCTGGCGAGAAGTTTTGGGTAGGCTGGGATCAGAGGCGCCTCTTCCTACAGGGACCTGGAGCCGGACGCGGACCCCGGTGCTAGCTAGCAGGCTCCGAGGCTGAGCTGCGCGCGGGGAGCCGGGGAGTGGGGGTCTGGCTGTCTCCGCGCGCACTCCCGCTCTCATTCCCAGCCCCAGCGCTCCACTGGTTTGGAAGCCAGCCAGAACCGGACCGCGGCCGCGGAGCCCCGCAGCCAGCCAGGCAGACATCAAGGGGCTCAGCGTCCTTCAGGCTCATTTCAGCGTGGTCACATTTTTGAAGGTGTTATGACGTTCCTTCACCTCAAATTCTCCTCTGTGCTTTAAGCAGGAATCAACAGAATGAGCCTATGGGAATAACTCGTAAGTGTAGGGGCTTGGCAGGAAGCTGGGAAGAAATGTCTCTTTCTCTCTGCCTTTTCCCCAAATATCTGTCTTGGGTAAACACTGGTGTTCTCGCGGTCGGCCTCAGGGGAGGCGCTTTTACATCAGCAAGGAAGGATGGTGAAGGACACTGGCAGACTGAAAACGGCTGGCTGGAGAGAGGAGGCTTACGGTCAGAAACTTCTGTGTGTCACCTTCCCAGGGCTAGTTCACCCCCAACCCTGGACTGGGATGCCGTTTCTCCCAAACAGTGTAATTACTTGTGTTAGAACAGAAAGTACACGAGCTTGCAAATTGTCAGGACACACACTGAGCACTTAAAACAACCAACTGCTGAAATCACAACTGGAAAAGAAATCATTTTTGTGAGCAGGTCAGTGTGTAGGGACTATGTGTACAGAGCTGGAGTGCATGCAAAGAATGGTCTTGACAGTTGGTTGCTTTGCCTACTAGAAACTATATCCTGTCAGATATCCTCTGGTGTTCAGAACCATCAGTCACACAGACCCCCTCCCCGTGTGTGTGTGTGTGTGTGTGTGTGTGTGTTCCAAGTCTTCACTGATTACAATCAAGGACTCTGGATCCTGTGCAGGTGTGTTTGTCCACTTGTCTCTTGCTATGTAGCCCAGGCTTGCTTTGATTTATTATCCTCCTGCCTCAGCTCCAGTAGTACTGGGATTGCAGTTGTGTGTCACTGCTCCTGGTTTAGAGGTGCTTTGGAACCAAGTGCTACAGTAAGAGACAAGCCTGTCCAAGAAGGTGGTCCTGGTTTGTGGTCTAGTTAGCAAAGTCTTCTCAGACAGTGGGAGAGATGGTTGACTTGGCCTTGCCATTTGTAGTACCCTCCTGGGCCCCCACAGGGCGTGGCTTGGACTTCTGTGAGTCTAATTTCCTGTGCCTGATATCTTAAGTCAGCACCCCCTCCCAACTGGGCTGCTGCTCCACTGAGATTTGATGAATTCTGGGAAATAGTGGCTGCAGAAGATTCTCCCAGCACTGGGTAAGAAACAGCATCTGTCTCCCCAGAGTGCCTGGGCCTGGACAGGTGCCAATGACTGTGGTTGATGTAACTGAGAGACTGCATCCCTTCTTTCCAGGCATGGATAGTGAAGGCTTTTGTTGTCAGCCATAGGGTGGCAGCCAAAGTCTGCCTGGCAACAACTCTCTTCTGCCCCAGGGACTAAGAAACTGCGATCAGGTGTGTGGCACTTCATGCAGTACTTTTAATTGTAATATATATGTATTTATGTATGTATATACACACACATATATAATGAAATATAAAATTTTAAACAGTAAAGTTGAACATAACCAGATCCGGCATAGTCCTCAACTCTCAGAAGCCAGAACATGGCCATCATCCTGAAAGATCTCCCTCTTCTTTCAAGTCTTGCCCTTATCTCTAAAACCACTTGTCTCATGGGAGCTGCTTCATTATCAGCTGCAGAGGGTGAGTGAATCTGGCTTCTCATAACCTTCAGACTCTGGCCCCTCTGAGCCCTCAGGTTCTCATCACAGGCCGGTGGTATAAACAACTGTGGGCTGAGATCTGCCTCAGAGCATCTATGGGTACACAGACCCAGCTCTGAGCACAGACTTCAAACTCAGGGTGGGGAGGATAGGTGTTGGAAGGTCCCTCCTGCTGCTTGGAGCTGGCCCAATGGTCCTGCTATCACTCCCACTTGAGGAGCTTTGTCACGTCTCTCCTCACCCCTCTTCCTTCTGCACCATCCCTGGTTCTCAAAGTGAAGGCTAGGACTGGGGAAGTGGCGGGGCACATCTCCACAGCATGACGATGACCCAGGCAGCTGTGCCTTGTGTCTAGGAGTGCTTAATCCTAGAAAGGGAGGGAGGCTCTTTCTGCCCCACCTGCTCTCAGGAATTCCCTGGGGTAGCAGGCTGGTGTCGTGGGGTGAGGTCTTAGGCTGTAGATGATGGTCTCTTGTGCCAGGATGGTGCAACATAGACCCGCCGGGGCCAAGGGTATTGGTCTCAGTGGGAGGGCATTGAAGTATGTGTGCTGCCCTAGCACAGGACAGGTGCAGATTAGAGGCTATGCCTCCTTCTACTCTCCCTTCCCCTCATCTTGCCCCATAGCTAGCTGCAGGGCAGAAGTGAGGGGAGCTGCA
Source organism: Pachyuromys duprasi (assembly GCA_028658305.1). Lineage (NCBI taxonomy): Eukaryota > Metazoa > Chordata > Mammalia > Rodentia > Muridae > Pachyuromys > Pachyuromys duprasi. Next base: position 111,830,141 of record CM053752.1, on the reverse strand, counting down.
CCCCAACTCTTGGAAGGCTGTAAGCAGTTGGGAAGAGCTATGTGGGTTTCCTCTTATCCAGAGGAATACAGCCACTGGCAGTGAGTCATCAGAGCCTCAGAGGCCTTGACAGGGAGGTTCTCATATACCCATGTGGGCATATGAGGCTATACTGCCTATCTGGGCACTCTTGAGGACACTGAGCACTACACACAGGCCACGAGGAGCAGAGTTTGAGTTCTCACCCACACTAGGGGCCCATGTAACCCTGGATAAACTCTCACCTTCTGCACTGAGTGTGAGCCCTGAGATCTTCTGGGGAGCAGTAGTCAGAGGGGGCTTAGTGGATCCTATCATATCCAGGAGCCCAGGCATCTTAAGGAGATTGAGGCCCCTTTCTACCTGGAACTCTGCCTCCAGGCTTTCTGTTCTGGGGATGCAGACTCAGATCCTCCCTCTGAATGTGTCAAGACCCCTGAGAGGATGGCATGAGAAGCCTTGGGGTATGGTGTTGAAGGAGTGTCTGATCTACAAGGGAGACTCAGGCTTCAGCACCGCCGCTGGAGCTTTCTCCGCAAGATGTACAGGGCAATACAATACTGCTCAGAATAGCCAGCCACAGGGAGATGGGACCCAGGAGGTGACCATTGGCTGAGCTCCAGGCAGATGAAAGCAGGCTTGTCCCTGGATTAGTCTGCTCAGTTCAAGCCTGAGGGGAAATCTTGAGGGTCCGAGGTGCTGCTGCAGATGGCAGGCCAGAGCAGGCCTCATCTGTGCTAACCCTAGCTTTCAGACAATGGATGGACCACAGCTCACTTCTCTGAGGCAACAGCATTGAGTATTTTCTGACAGAACCAGAAACATGGGTAGACACTGCCTTTATTGCCATGGCAGGAGGCACCCCCAATTGAAGACAGGGACATGGGGGTACAGAGACTGTTGTACCCCGTTTTCCAGATTGCCAAGAACTGAAGTAGGTCAAACTGCTCTTTGGGGACTGAGCTGGCGCCTTCTCATGAGATGCAGGCCCTCCACCCAGGTCTCTGAGGCAGAGATTCAGGAAAGGTGCCTCAAGGGACAGCCTGCACTCAGAACTACTCACTAAGATTGTTAATGGCTGTAGAGTTGGGCTGGGCAGTGCTGCTGATGGAGTGAGGCTGATCTGGGAATGGAGGACTCCACTAGGATCATCAGGACTGCCTGACGTGTGCCTTGGATAGCCGGATGTCCAACTAAGTGCTTTCCCCCATCACTCTTAAACATCCTTGCCCTCGGGGCCAGAGCCTGGATCCACATCCCAACCACTTCAACAGCTTCCTAAGCCCTGTGCTTATCCCTACCCTCATTGTACTTCTGCTCCTTCTACTGAATATTACCATTCTGAACCTCTGCTTGACAGCCCTGCTTGCATGCCACTCTCTCAACATCTCTTCCAGGACAGGTAGCCTGCTGGCTGCACCTTGAACCAGCGCCAGGTGCTCAGGGGGCACTGGACAAGAGTTTGTGCATGAAGTCCTTAAAGGCAGCTCTAGGGTAGGAGGAGTTATTGGGGATACCACTGGTTCTCCTTTGGGGGTCTCTTAGGCCCTAACCAGGAGCCCTTATGGTTTCCAAGTTAGCACACTTGAGAGGAGTAGGCATCAGGTATCTGAAATGGGAAGAGAGCTGGAAGGATGGAGGGTCACTCCTGGCATGAACCAAGGTGATGGTGGGTGGGATATGGAGGTTATGCCTGGCCAAGAGTCCAACATGACAAAAGGGGTTCAAGAAGGAAGCAGGGATCTCCTGGCAATGAGGACTGAAGCAAGCAAGGAAAGGCCAGAGCACAGGCTCTAGGAACCCAAGAAAGGCCTGGAGCATCCATTTAACATGCTAGGCTTGAGTTACCTAGCCAGCTGGTAACTCACTGCCTCATTGTCTGCCAAGAGCAGACGTCAAATGAACCGATGGGACAGGAGGTGGGAGCTGTCATAGCAGAGAACAGACAGGGGATGGCGATAGGCCTGCCAGGTGGAGTCAGATTGCAGAGACAGCGGTCCCTAAGCAAGCTGAGTGTTCTTGCTCCATGGCTGGCACTGAGTTCCTGACCTCTGTTCCCGCCCCAGGCTTCTGAGGGGACTTGCATTTAAAATGCCATCTGGGTGCTTCCCTGGCCCTACACAGGCTTGACTGATGGACAGGGCAGCATTGTGCTGCTGCCCTGGCTTAATCTCTGGGCTGAGTTGCTCAGGTGAGGTAAATGGGTCATCTGAGTCAGAGAAGCCAGCTCCCTGGGCTCCAGGAGCTAACCCTGGATGTCAGTGTGCCCTGAGGATACCCTCTTATGTCTCTTATATGATTGAACCAAGGCCTAGTTTGAGCAGGAAGAATGAGGATGGAGTCTGAAAGATTCTGGAATGTTCCAGGTACTCTCAGGTGTCCTGAGCAAGATATAAGTTGAGACGTTTCCAGTCACTGTCCAGGACCAGGGCTGGTTTCCTCATGTCTCCACTCTCAGCCACAGGGATGTGGGTGCTTATGTCTCCACACTTAGATATACAGGGAGTTGCCTGATGCCCCCCTACTATCCCCAGAGCTCCATAACAAGCAACAGAGCCTGGGAGGTGAGCCCTAGGCAGAAAAGCCATGTTACCCCTGGTAGTCTCAGGGTTGTCTACACCTTCCTCCTTCCAGTGTCCCTGCACGGGCATGGGCTCTGGAATTTGGGCCACCACCCCAGAGACTGGATCCTGCAGGCTGCAAACAAGCAGGACCAACAGATGATAGGTGGGATAGGATAAAGGGACCAGAACACAGGGTCAAGAAGAGGAGTCAGTAAAAAGTACATTTGTGAGCTAAGAGCGTATGGTAATCACCCTGTGGGCGCTGAGGAACACCCTGGGGCCCATGTCCCCATCCATTGAAGACACCACCTGAGTTGAACACCATCAGTAATTCCTCTATGCCCTTGCCTGTGAGGTCCAGAGACACCCTGAGATGAGTCTGGCATCTCCAGGGATGAGTTCCTTATCTCATCCTCTGAACCAACACCGCTAGACATATTGCTTGGCCTCTAAGCCCATGTCCTATGCTCACATCCTAGTGACTTGCATCATTAAAAATCAGATTCATCTTGAATTAGCATAAAACGGAACCCAGAGGGCAGCAGTGGCTGCTGCTGCTGCTACTGTGTGTATGTGTGTGCTCGTGTGTAGGGGTCCTTTGAGAAGTCACACAGAGGTCATGATTACTTAGGAGAGGGATATTGCAATTCCTGGGGATTCCCCTGATTCTCCACACACCTCCTATAGCCTGCTGCATGTGCCACTCTGAGCTCCTTCATTTGAATGCAAACAGGAGGTCATCTTATGTTTGCTTTTTGTCTTTGTCAACTGTGGGGAGTTATGGGTAGGCACTGAATAATCCTCAGAGGCAGCTTCCAGCACAAATAGGTATTCTCACAGTCTTGAAGGTCAGAACTATCCATCAGATTCCTGGAGACCACAAGTATGTATCAGGTGATGGTAGATGGGTTAGAGTGTGGTGACTGTGCTCACAAGGGTGTGTTCAGGCTTCTCTTCCTACAAGGGCTGTGCTGAGGTTCACCTTAAGACCTCATTAAGCCCCAATTGCCCTCTCCACCATCCCACTGGGAGTGGGACTTCAGCATAGGAAATTGGGAAGACATAGCTTAGTTTATTGAAGGTCTGGCAGCTATGAAAAGGCTGATGGGAACCTCTCGAGAGACTAGACAATACTGTGGTTTCAAAGTCACTGGACTTCACAGTTTGTACCAGGTTCCTTTGATCCCTAGAGAGAACTTCTGTCAGTGTTCCCTCCCCCACTGTAGCACTCATCACCATCAGTGATTGCAGGTGCCATAAGAGGCCAGAGCCAAGAAGCTGGAAGTCACTAATGGGAGTGTGCTATGCCAGGCCCCATGGTACTAACTCTGAAGATGGCTTCTGATAATGCAGCCTCATCCTGGGGCTAAGCTATTTTCCTAGGAGAACTAAGTAGCCTGTAAATATGCTGGAAAGTGCAAATGCCCTAAGAGAGGCCCACTCCATACCAGATGAGGTGGAATGGGATAGGAACCTCTTGGAAGGCCAGTCACCTTGCAGAAACAATGAGAGCCAGCCTGCCAGCTGACCCTGGGTACTGAGACAAATGTTGGAGACTGTGTCCTTCCAACCTTGACTTCCCTACGAGCCAAATGAGATGCTTTGCAGCCAAGAGTCCCCATCCTCTAGGGGATAAGTCCCCTAGGCCTAGGCTTGCTGGGGAATGACCTGTTGTAGGAGAGGGGAATAGCAAGAACCAGGAAAGGAAGGTGTCCTGACCAGGCTGGTCTAGGTAGGATGGGTAAAGGCTGTTTCAAGGCAAGGTGAGGACTTGTGTGAGATTCTTCATAGCTCTGTGCTGGGCAAGACAGCAATCAACTGGCAAGTCCAGGCAAATCCCAGCTTTGCAGGTCCTTGTTGCTGTCCCTGGGTCTTCAGCCCCATGAAGTGCTTGGACACCTTAAAGAGAGAGAACTTCCTGTGAGCAGAGCCAGTCTGGGAGACTTTGGGGTGGGGTTCTGAGCCCAGAAGTTCCCCTGCCCATCTTCTGTTGCTTTAGATGTGGGCAGAGCCATGCCTTCAGGGTTGGCAGGTGTCTTGCTCCACCGCTCCACCCATACCCTGCTTCCAACCTCGAGAAGCTCCTCAGCAAGTGCCTGGCTATCCCAGGGAGATGACTCTCTCTTTTCCCCGTCAAGGTCCTGACAGACTCAAAGGCCTCACCCTGTCCCACTGTCAACTTGATGAATATTTACATGTTGTATATAATGTCTTTGTGTTAATATCACTGTGCTGATCTTGGAGGCCTGTGATCATTCAGTACAGAAGACACTTTGCAACTGGGATTAAATGCCTTGTGATGACATAGTACTTAAGATTCTCTAGGTGGTCTGCTACCATCCAGGATCCTCTAATGAGAAGCAAGAGGACCAGAACAGAGGCAGAGTTAATGTGATAATGGAAATGAAGGGAATCAGAGACCCCACACTAAGAAACACATGTGGTCACTGAAAGCTGGAAAAGGCAAGAGTTCTCTCCTACAACTCCAGAAGGAGCCAGCCCTGCCAACAGATGTGGAGACCATGGCTCTGAACCCAAAGCCATGCAATTCATACACGTTGTCAGCCGATCAGCTCCTAGCACTAGAAGCCAGAGGACCCCTATATAGCCTATATATATCCGTGATTGTCCCTGACCCCTCTGATGCTTCCAGTTGGCCTCTGTTCAGTCTGTGACTTTCTGACCTCTGGCAATGCCCCATGAACACCCCTGCCTGAGGATGTCCTTCTCCAGTGAGGATGGTGTCAGGTCCATAGTCCAAGTTCAGAGCATCTTTATTTTGAATCACAGCAGCCTGCACACTCCCAGTGTTTGTTAATTATATTAGTCTCTTTACTCAACAAGCTTTAAAATCATCACAATCTGTTCTGTAACCAGATTTTGAATAATTATCTAACACCTGCTGTAAATCCACTTACATGTGCTCCTGCTGACCACAGGTGTCCAGTACACCCCTTCCATTCTGGAGTGACTTAATTTGGCATTTCTGGGAACTGTCTGAAAATAACCTTTGAAGTTATTCACCCTCCCAAAAAAGGGTATTTGTACCTGTGCCTTGTTCCTGTGTACTGTTCTGCACCTGAGATATCTGTATATCTTGGATTTTTTTATTTTTAGCAGGGTGTAATAGTTCTCTGCTTCTCTTTTTCGTCCACTAGAACTGCCTGTGACTATCATTCCCTCATACTTCTTTCCCTGAAGAAAACTCAAAGCCAGATCCTCTGCCCCTTGATAGGTAACCTTCCCCATCTTGTGTCCACAAATGTCCTTTGTTTGTCTTTCAAGTTCAGTAGATTGAGGAGGATAAGTATTCACTGTGTCCTATAGTTTAGACTTGTTGGGAGTGTCCTCCACTCTCTGATGCCAAGTCTGTGTGTGATCAGAGCCGTTGGCCTGGTCAGTAATTCCATTTCCAGCCATCTCTTTGGATTCAGTTTGACTCACTCTGTAATACTGGGCTGGTGCCTGGGCCCCCAGGGAGCCTAAGTTGTAAAATCTCTCTCTCCTTTCGTTTGTGGAGATAAGCATACTTACACAGTCTCGTGCTCCTTTTATTGAGCCTTATGCTCATTAAGCTGTGAGGTGCTTCTTGCCCTGGTGGCCTGGAGTTAGGCTTTGCGGACAGCCAGGCTCTCACTTTAAAGTTCTTTCTCTCTCACTTGGCACAGTGAGCATCCTCACACTGCTGTGCAGCTGCCAGCATTGCCCATCTGCATTAACACTGACTCCTTAGCTCCAGCCCCTGACATCCACCTTCTACTGCATGTCTTTATGGATCCAAGGACTCTGGACCTCATATAAATGGAGTGTTGTCCCAAGGAACCTGTCCTTTTCTGAAGGCTTATTTCTTAGGACAACATCTACCTCTGTGGTAGCATGTGGCAGACTCCCTCCTTGCTGAGACTGAGTGTTCTTGTGGACTGACCCATGGCCTATGCCATACTGTGCACAGACAGTGGGACTCTCACACCTCTTGGCTGTTATGTAGCCCAAAACTTTTCTGTTCCTTCTCCTCACCCTGTATATGACCACATTGCCTTTCCAGAACCCCAGAGCTGGGAAGGGCTATGTGTGCCCAGCTCTGGACCTACCCTCTTTTTTAGATCTTATGAAATATCCTGGCCTAAGGTATCCAGGCCATCTGGCTGGGCATACCCTGGGGACAGTACAAGTCAGGATAGCTACTTGCTGCCATCCATATACAACCAGGTATATGGAAGAATTCTCAGGATTTATAATTGTACTATATAATTGTACTATATATATATATATATACAACTATATAATTGTATATAGTTTAGCCTAAAATGGTGGCCAGGATGAAGAGGTCAAACCTTGAAGGTTACTTTTCTCTCAGGTAGGGCATACCATGCCATGTTCTTGTACACTGCTCTGCTCTTAGGATTTCACCTGTAGACTTGGATGACATCTTAGCTGGGTATGATAGTCCTCATTTTTCTTTTCTTCAGTACTTGATCTCTCTGAAACTATTATCCCCTCATTCTTAGTACCCTGATTCGGACACTGTTTTGTAGATGTCTGTGATGGCTGGTGTGCCATGTCCTGGCTGGGGTCTTGGGAAATGGATTCTGTCCTTTTCTGTGTTGATTTATGTCCCTTGGGTCTGGGAGGAGGCTTCACCCACAGGGAGCAATTGCAGTTGGATTGGAGTTTCACATTCCTTACTGTAAGGCTACTTACAATGTCATCTGTAGCCTGGTATTCCTAAAAGGGGGATTATTTATTCCTTGGTTTCCATGGCATTCATCCCAGGGAGCCTCAGGACTACAGACAATCCAAGCCTGGCACCTGACAGCCATCTTCCTTCTTTGCCTCACTTCATACTAGGTTCCCTGACATCTGGAAGCTCTCCCCTGTGCCCAGGTGCCTGGAGTTATTCTGCCTACTCTGGAACCAGAGGTGTTGGCTGTGCTTAAAATAAACCTGCTCTGCAGAGATTGAGGGAATGGCAAATCAATGACTGGCCCAACTTGAGACTCACCCCATGGGAAAGAGCCAACCTCTGACACTATTAATGATGTTCTGATATGCTTGCAGACAGGATACCAGAATAATTGTCTTCTGAGAGGCTTCATCCAGAAGCTAATGGAAGCAGATGCAGAGACCCACAGCCGAACAATAGGCTGAGCTTGAGGAGTTTTGTGGAAGAGTGGGAGATTGGATTGAGAGAGCTGGAGGGGTCAAGGACACCACAGAAGACCTACAGAGTAAACTAACCTAGGCCTATGGGGGCTCACAGAGACTGAACCACCAACCAGAGAGTATGCATGGTCTGGACCTACCCCACCACCACCACCTTACACATATGTAGCAAACATCAGCAGATGGGTCCCCTAACAGTGAGAGTAGGGGCTGTCTCTGACTCTGTTACCTGTCTTTGGATCCCTTTCCCTTAGCTGGGCTGCCTTATCTGGCCTCAGTGAGAGAGTATGTGCTTAGTTCTGCTGTAACTTGAAGTGTCAGGGTGGGCCGCTACCCCTTGGGGGACTTCCCTTCTCTGAGAAGGAGAGAGGGAATGGGGGCATAAGGGTAGTACTGGGAAGAGAGGAAGGAGGAGTATGTGATTAGGTTGTAAAGTAATTAAATAAATAAAAATAATAAAATAAACTATACCTGTTCTGATCCATGTGATCTAGCACCAAGTGGAGCAGGTCCCCGCTACCTGCCCCAGATTCCCCATGGCCACTAAGAGGTTCTTCACATGCATCAGCTCTGAGTCAAGCCAAGTGAAATGTTCGACTCACCTACTTGTCTGTTATCAGATTCTAATCAGGGAATTCAAACAGACACAAGAAGGCTCACTGTACTCTGAGAAAATAAGCACAGAGTGTCCAGCACAGATGCGCCGTGCACACTGAAACAAGCAGCTGAGTCTCTGTCTTGTGCTCTGCAGGTGTGACATCTGCAGCCCACATTGCTCAGGGACGAACATGGAGCCCTGCATCCGTGAAACTCATGCAGCCCGCTAAGTGCCCGGAAGTCCTAGCACTTTGTCTGCACTGCACAGCAGTGCACAGCATCCTGGGTCATGCTGTGCCTTGTTGTCTCTTAGTTTGATTCCTACACATCACTGTAGATCATCCCACAGCATGCCCTTGGGGAGTTTCATGGTCCCTTCCTGGGTCCCTGAGAAAGGCAAAGGGGTGTCTACCTGCAGGAGCACTTGGTGGGTGCAAATGCCTTGTTCCTCGATGGCCAACATGAACTGTGTTGAAGTGTAGTCAGGGAAGCTCACATGAATATTTGCTCAGACACTGATAGCTGCTTTTATGAGGACTTGGAGCTAGGGCAGATAATTGGAAAAGCCAACAGTAGTCTTTTTTCTTTTTAACACAACACAATTTTTATTTGAGTTTGAGGAAACTGTGGGACAAGCAAACTGAGAAACCTCAGTTGTTGTCCAGAAAAAGAAAATGGAGAAGGGGAAGTATTATGCCATTTAGGCTGGCATGGAGTTCAGACACATGGTTGACATGCAGCCATGTGTTAAGGACACCCAAAGTGATAAGGAGAGCATGCTTAGAAAAGAGAAAGGAATAAAGAAAAATTATACTTTTCTGTATAATCCAGAATGCAGGCTGATCTGTGGCCCTACAAGGCTGCTGTCCCAAGTTTCTGTGTTAGTTGGGGGCCAGGATTCTGGGAACAAACAGTGCAGTATCTCATTAAAGAGCTAATTATTCTACCTATCTCTTTAGCACGGCTTAAGGCGAGCCCTCCTTCATAGGGGTGGTCCCTTAGCAGCCGTTTCTCAGGCACAGTGCTGGCTCTGGGTGTGGAGCCTGATGGAGCAGGTCATAGACTGGGCCTTGCTTTCCTTCAGCAGCCCAATCCACTGGTCCTGATGGCGACTCTACCTGAGGCAGATGGTGCAGCCATCCTCTCCTACAGGAGAGGATGTCCCATGAGGACAGCCCTGAGCTGTTGTCCAATTTTGCCAGGGTACATGGGGCCCAGCAAGGGCAAGAATAGATGATGCATCAAATGGTGAAAGGGTTCAAGAAAAGGAGAGTAGTGTAGTCCTGTTTTGTGAGGTTTCTGGTGTAAGTCTGTAGTAGGCCAGGATACTCCCTTTGCTAGAGTTAGTACTACCTGGGATTTTGGAAGCCCACCTTCCCCTCCCAAACTTCCTGGAAGGGTTCTGATGATTGGCAGGTCATAGTAGAGAAAGATTGGGCAGGGGGTTAATCCTGTCCTGGTCTGGGTGCATCAGGAAACCTTGAGCTGCAGCAGTGTGCACCGGAGAGACCCCTCTGGATGTCAGGTTAGCCAGACTTCTAGCACAGACACCTGTCTGCTGTTACCCACCTGTTACCTGGGTGAGTCACCTGCAGCCTCAGTGTGAAATGGATGAGCTGGGCTAGAAAAACCATATCAAATTCCTGCTGTGCTCCTTATCGCTTCAGCTGAGTGAGGAAAAGCCACATCAGCCCTCAGCTCCTCAGTTTCCCCACTGTGCACTTCTCAGGTTATTGTGGTTTTTGTTTGGCTGAGTGGGGGTGGTGTGCATAGGTATATGTGTCTGTTCATGTGAGTATGCATGTAGGGTGTATGTATATGTCTGCAGAGGCTGGAAGTCAAACCTCCGGTGCTTCCTCAGTCACTTTCTACCTTGGTTTTATTTGCTTGTTTGTTTTCATATTTTGAGACAAGGTCTCTTATTGGGACCTGGGGCACCCCAGTTTGGTGAGGCTAGCTAGTCAGCAACCTCCAGGAATGTGCATGTCTCTGTTTTCCCAGCTCTCAGATTTTAAGTGTGTGCTATACCATATCTGACTTTTTTTTATGTATGTGTTGAGAATTGAACACAAGTCCTGTGCTTGCGGAGCAAGGACTTTTGATCATTCTGAGCTATATCCCCCGCCCTGCGTAGGTTGAGGTGACACCATGCAAATCCAGGTACCTGGCACAGACTAATACTCTGAATCTGGAGTTGACACACACAAGATGGGGGTCCAGCGCACTAGCATTCAGCCACCAGTAACTGCCATTTATGCCCTGAACCCTGACAGCCTTGGGATTGAATTAAGGGTGAGGACCCTGAGCATCTGCAGCAGGAAGGATGGGCACACACCGTTTCCCATCTGACTGGACGACTGAGTCCACTTCACTTGTCAGGCCCTGAGGTGGGAATTAGAAGGTGGATGGGGCTCTGGGCTTCCTGCCAGCCTGAGCATTAGACCATGGTTCCCAGGACACACAAGAGTAGCCTGGGATATGGGTACATACCTGGCAGAGATGGCTATCTCCTCTCTCCACCCAACTTCCTCTGGACATGAGGCGCCAGCCACAGGAGCTGTCACCTATGCCCCTCCCTTCAGCGCAATGACCATTATCACCATTACTATTACTTCTGGTAGGAGGGGTTAAGACAACTGTACACTGGAACTGCGTCCTCCTTGAAGCATCCAGGTTAGGACAAGAGCCTGGGACCGACCTTGGTGCACGGGGATCCAAGCTGACGCCCTCCCCACCCTGGACCATTCCACTGTGCTGCGCGTTGAGGGTGAGCAGCGGGGTGGTTGCGCCCGGCGCCGCCACCGCCACCGCCACCGCGCCAAGCGCTCCCGCAGGATGGCGCGGGCCAAACTGCCGCGCTCTCCGTCCGAGGGCAAGGCGGGTCCGGGGGACACCCAAGCCGGCGCTGCAGCCCCTGAGGAGCCGCACGGGCTCAGCCCGCTGCTGCCGGCTCGCGGCGGGGGCTCCGTGGGCAGCGACGTGGGCCAGAGGTAGGGATGCTTGCGGGGACCAGGACCCCGCGGCTGCGCGGGAGGGGCTTCACATCGCTCGCATTTTGTTCAGCACGAGCTCGCTCCCCCGCGCCTGGGGTTGCCTGTATCCGGGGAAGAGGGCGTCCTGGAGCCCCACCACCTCGGGTCTGCAGCCTTGCCTGGGGAGAGTTAGACCCTGGCCCCTTGCTTCGAGGTTGAACCTAGGGCCTGCAAGTGTGACCTGGGCTCTGGGCCAAGTGGCCCTGGCTCCCACTGCTCCAGGAAGCCCCACCCGGGTGGGTTCAGCGAGGGATGCTAAGGAAAGGCAGGCACTTCAGAAGTGAGCAGCTGAGGCCCAAACAGGCTACATAGCGAACTGGCTGACAAGACAGTAAAGGCATGGGCAAGCTGAGCAGCAGCTTGGTGGGCTTCCAGGATGCAGGAGGCCTTTGCAGAAAGAAGCCCACCCTTTTGATCCTCCTGTAAGCTGCAGGAAGGATGTGGCACCCCATTTCATGGATGAGGACACTGAGGTCTCTGCAGCAGTCAATCCTTAGCGATCACCTGCCTGTGCCAAGAATCCTGCTGGCTGCTGCGGGGGAATGAAATGAATCAGACCTGGCCTGGTGTGGGCACATCGTGAGCTCGAAGCCTGTTCTGGTAGCAGTTGGGGCAAGACTATATGGGAATAGGCCAGGCAACTTCCTAAGCACTAGCTTTTAAGGATGAACAAGAAAGAGTTGGCTGGGCTTTCTGGACAGAGAGATGGCGAAAGCCTGGGTGGGGTGTCCACGCTGGGTCAAGCCTGATGGGTTGGCAGTGGCTGGGCCCAACAGATGGCTGGACTAAGGTGACCGGAGCTCCACCACTCCTTCCCTTGCCTCCCCCATTTGCACCAGTTTCTTGCTCCTCACATGGGAAGGCTGCTGCCACCCTGTTCCCATTGCCAGAAGCGGGGCCTGAGGGGTCTCCTGCAGCTGATGGGCAGCTCAGGGCAGGAGGATAGTTAGTACTGCTCAAAGCATCGGGAACCTTTCCTGGCCTCTTCCTCCTCTTTGTGGACACTGTGATCCAGTGATCCCAGAAGCTTCCTTCCCAGCTAATCTGGCCCCACAAGAGATGGGCTGCAGGAATGACAGTTTTGCCCAGAGTGCAACACACCTATGGCCACCTCTTCCGGGAAGCCCTTCCCCACTCATACCTCTGCATGTGGCTGCCCTTGCCCCTGTAGACCACAAGCTGTGCTGCTGGCCCTTTAACAAGGATGGCCTCTCTCTCTGACATGCGGGGAGCAGAGAGAAGGGAGAGCTGCTTACCCAGCTGGGCCCCACCTGGGCCTGTAGCTGACATCTGAACACCTGCTGTGATGAGCAGTTGGGAACCAAGGCAGCTCCCAGCTGAGGAGGATGGGGTAGGCTGACACATTAGGAATTGGGTTTGCTGACGTTTTCAGGCCTATGACTTGCTTTTGCCCCTGTCCTATGTTTGTGCTGCTGTCCAGGAAAGTCAGTGTTAGGATTGTGCAAGGCTGCCTAAAAACTAACAGTCAGAGCCTGGGACCTTTCTACCACTGGGAAGGCAGCAAGGTAGAAATGTATCTTCATAACCCCATGCATGTCCACAGTGGTGGTGTGATCCTGCCACATAGTTCCTGAAGCACTGTATTTTCTCATGAATGCAGTGGGTCTGGGTCCTCTCTCCCCACACAGCCTGAACCCTCTCCTCTGCCTCTTACTGAGGCTTAGGATGGTAAGGAAATGTGAGCTTGGGAAGAGGGAATCTATTCCAAAGCTTCAGAATCTAGGAAGGGCTAGGTTACTAGTAAACCTCTCAATGGGTCAGGCTCCTCAGTGCCCCTGGATCCACTTGACTGAGCTTGTAGAGGCCGTCCATCTGTCCTCTCTGTGGACTCCCCTTCAGCCCCATCTGCTTCCTTAGGGACTTCCTAAGCCAGTGAAGGCTGTAAAGAAGGTGTATGTCCAAAGAGAAGGAACTGGAAGGTTAGGGGATAGGGCCCAGCCTCTACACAGGCATGCCAGAGGCCACACCTGAGCTGGGGTTGGAGGACAACTGGAGGGAACAGAAGGCAGAAATGGTCCTAGAAGTTGTCCCTGGTGGCATATGTCTCTGGAGGCGCCAAGTGACACGAGCGTATTTCAAAGTCAGTAGTGGGACCAGGAGAGCAGGCACCCCGGAGTGCTGTGGCGGCTGTGTTGTGGGGAGAAGGCTGGAGCCACCCCTTTGAGCCTGGCACACTGCAGCAATTAGTCCACTGAGGAGAATTTCCTGTCAGAGCAGAGCCCAGGAATAGAGGCTGGGGCAAGGGTGCCAGGAACCCTCCTCCCCAGTGGCACCCCAGCCCACTTCTGACCTGGCCAATCTAGGATCAGCTGTCAGCCTTACATCTGAGCTGAGCCTCCCCACACTTCTACACTCATCACAGCTGTCCTAAATCAAAGCGTCTGAGGACTAAGGCCCCTACATCATGGCTTTGTGACCCACCTTCTAGGACTGCCTGTGTCTTCAGCACATATATGCCATGAACCTGCGCTCTAAGTATCTTGACACCTCCAGACATCATCTGCTTCCTTACTGCTTGCTAACTCAGGAGGGACATAGTTTCACACTCTGTGGCACCGACAGCTCCGCCCCTGCCAGTGATCTCCCAAAGGCCCAGGCCTTCATAATGCAGCGTCTCAGATTCAAACATTGCCTCGATTCCTCCCGGGAAGTGCCCAGCTGAAGAGAGTAGAATCCCTCCCCATCCCCAGCTGCATTCACCCTTTTATTCTTGGGCTCAGGAAGTGACCCCTTGTATCTTCCTTGCTGGGACTTCCTTGTCCTCTATGTCGAGAACCCCATGGACCCCACATTCCAGGATCCTGGATCCTCACCTGCTCCACCAAGTGGCTCCTCTGTACAGCTTCCACACAGCATCTCTAGGCCCCCAAGTGCCTACTCCCTACTGACAATTGGGCTTACCCCAGCTTTACACACTGCACACCAAAGCCCGTCCAGGGCTCACCTCAGTTGATATCATGTTGCTTCTGCAGTGACCAGTTTGCTCACTCTCTCCCCCTCCCCTGGTATGCCTATCTAGGAATATGCATGGATGCCAGGCTCAGGTATGGTGTGTACTTCTTCCTGATTGCTCTAATGGACAGAGGTTTCCTTATTAAGTGTTGAGTTTGTGGACGCTGTCAAAGGCTGGAGATTGGAAATCAAAGAACTTGATTTTGAGAACTTTGATTCTCATGGTTTTGAGAGCTGGATGTGGGTGGGCTGCTCCACGGCCTCCCCCACATTTAGGCCATCCTCCCTGGGCAGCCAGACAATCTTCCCTCTCTGTGGTTTGGGTCTTGACCTCTTCCCACCAGCATCCAGTCTGCATGGGTTCCACCCATAGGACCCCATTTCAACTTAATTTAATATAGTTAGTTATACCCTGAGTTCCAGGAGTCATGGCTATAGCCTATGAGTTTGGGAAACACAACCAGTGAAGAATAAAGGGGCTTGTTTTCTTTTAGGAACCTCACTGACGTGAAATTGATTATCTGAATGCCCAAAAGCTTCCCCTGAGACTCAGGGTTCATGGAGTTTAGAAAAGTGGACACCCAAATATCCTGGCCTCCCATCAGCCCAGAGGACACCTAAAAAGGTGCCCAGCTGATCCTACCCCTTTAAGGTTCAAGTCAGATGTGCCTTGCCTACCTGTGGGGAGCCCCAGGTGCTGCAGAAAGTAACAGGTTATGGTACAGAGAGGAATCCAGGTTGGAGCCCTCATTTGTCCTGTGTCCAAGCTCCTTAGGGCTGTCCAGCTGATGAGAGAGGCACAGTGTTACCTAGGTCACTAGTTGCTGGCATAGATCCTTCCAGGCCATCTTGGATCTGGATGTTACAGATGAACTTGCCTTCCTTTCCACTTTCCCACCACTCCCTGCCCTCTGCAGCTCCCTTGGCAAGTTAGCTCATGTAACTGACACATAGCCCCTGGCACCAGTCCTTGGCAGGATTTGCATCAACACATGAAGCCCATGCCCCTTACACACAGGCCATTGTTCTCTAAGGGGAAGATCTGAGCCAGGTAACATTACCCAGACAATGGGGACGTAGCCTCTTCAGTCCCAGCCTCAGGCACTCCATGTATGCAGAATGGGCTCAGGAGACCAGATGGTACCCGTGCAGATAGGGGTTGGTCTGACCCAGGAAGCAGATCTGAGTTGTAGTCATCAGGTCTGGTCCTCTGTGCTAGGTACCAAGCCATACCTCTCCTGGCTTCTCAGACCTTTATCTTAGCTGTTGGGGCAGCTGGGTCCAGGAAAGGAATCTCAGCTATATAAACAGGCAGGGGATCTTCAGACCCCCTGTAGTGTGCAGAGCTGTCCACCCACTGCCTTGAGTCTTCCAACGGTATGTCCATGCTTTGCCTTGTCCACCTAGGGACCATGAGGGGATACATACTGGAATGTGAAGTGGTGTCCTGGCCTCACAGGTTGTACAGGGTGCTGCATGAGGTCTGCAGTGATCTTTGCTGAATCTTGTTTTCTCACCTGGAAGATAGTTGCTTTGAAAGTTGAGAGAGATGAAGTCCTTGGTTGGAGGAACCAATCCAGACAGTTAGCACTCAACACAAGCTGGTACTGCAGAGTTGCTGACCCTATCACCCTGACACTGAGGCCCATATCCATGGCAGAATAGTCTAGGGAAACTTGGGGTCAGGTTGTTTGGAGATGGACAGCTAGAGGGGTACACATCAGTTAACCAAGAAACATCAGCCCCAAGTAGGAAACCAAGGGACAGACCGCCAAGGGTTTACTGTGCCCAACTGTGACCCTATATAGGGACTACTCAGCTGTCTTCAGCTTCCTCAGTTACAGTGCTACTAAAAGGGTCACTGCTGGACATAGGGTCACAAAGAGGCCCAAGGTAGGCTTAGCACTGAATGAGAGAGAGGCGGATCTTTGTCTCGTGGCTAAGGGCAGGGTCCTATCCTCCCTGTGGTTGTCACTCTCTCTAGCCAGAGTGCAGAGCCTGCATGTGACAGCACCAATGGACTTTGCTGCTTTCTCCAATACTGAGGAGTAGGCCTGGCTTCCACCTGCCTTGCATGCTTGGCTGCCTGCCCTGATACTACCTTTCATTCCTGGGGCTCCAGAGGTCACAGGTTTGGCGACTTTAAGCATACCCCATTACTCTGGGATACTACCTGAGCCCTAATGTGGTCCTGGACCTCCATCCACCTTGTATGTTGATGTGTCTCTGTGTCTCCAGGCATCATGTGGAAGATTTCAGCCTGGACTCTTCCCTGTCTCAGTAAGTTCTTCACAGGGGAGGGTCTGTCTCAGGGACAGATTCATCCTTATACCTCTGAAACCGAGGCCCATGGAAAAGGCTACTCTTGTTCAGTACCGTGAGCCAACAGCCAGGCAGAAACATGACAGTGTTGGCCAGCATTTCCCAGGGTGAGCGTATGCTTCTTGTCCTGAGGGCTAGGGATGGAGACAGTGGGATTAATGGTCCCCTTGGGGAGAATCTGTGGACAGGACATGGGCTCCCCAGGGTGGATGCCTGTCTTAGTCACTTATTTACCGCTAAGACACCATGACCAAGGCAGCTCACAGGAGAAAGAGTTGATTGGAAATTACAGTTTCAGAGGGCAGAGTCCGTGACCATCATGGTGGGGAACATGGGAACAGGCAGGCAGGCGTGGTGCTGGAGCAGTAGCTGAGAGCTTACACCTGAACCCTGAGCAGGAAGCAGAGAGAGCTAACTGGGAGTGGCATGGCCTTTGGAGCCTCAAAGCCCACCCCCAGTGACACACCTCCCCCAACAAGGCCACACCCCTAATCCGAACTGTTGGTGACAAGGACAAAGCACTCAAGTTTACAAGCCTATGGGGATTGTTTGTCTCATTCAAACAATCACAATGCCCCGGGCCAGTGGCATCTAGATCTTCAGCAGAAGCCAGATGACAGGACACAGGCCTGCCACACTATCTGTATGGGTACTGTGTTCATGGACCCTCAGAGCCTACAGCCTCAGCTCCTCTCTGAGTCCTGTGTGGGTTGGGGTCTACAAGAGCCAAGGGCTCTGCTAGGTACCTCTCTATCTTCAGCTAAGAGTTAGGTCAAGGGACAAAGACTTTGAGACTTGGGCAACCAGAGGCTCTCAAGAAAGTCTGTTATGGCATGCTCCTGGGACCCAGATCTACCATTGTCAGTGTGGTCTCCAAGTGGGGCTTCATCTGTCATTTCTATTGATTAATGGGCACAATTGGTAACTACCATTTTCTCAGTGTTTCCAGCTACTGGCAATTTGGGGTGCTTCCCTGCTACTGTGGCTCAACCTATTATAACCCCACAGCTGTGGGCTGGGGAACTAGGGCCACAGCCTATACCTCCATTGTAGCTTAGGGCCCTGTGGTGCAGTAGATAACAGATAAGGGTCAGAGGTCCCCACCACATGTGGTGCTCTCCTCCCCAGGCACCCAAGGAGCTGGACCTCAGACCTGGTAGTGGTAAGGGAGCAAGGACCTGACTGTGGCTGCCAAAGGGCTGAGTCTGTGTCCATGCTGCCCTAAAGCCGGCACCAATCAAAGTAGATGTTCTATGCTCCTCGGGCCCTAGGTCCCAAGAAGACTGCCTTGCCAGGCGAGTTAGTTTGAGAAGCCAATGCCCATTTTCTGAGGCCACATTGGATCTCTTCTCTGTTTCTCAGGTGGAACTTGAAGACCCATATCTCACTAGTCCAACTCTGCTGCCTGTCCCCAGGCTCTGTGGGGCTGAGGCCTGGAGGGACCTTCCTGGGGAGCTAGTCTAGGGCAGCAGTGAGAAGCTAGGAGAACTGTGAGCCCCACCTGATCCTCCAAGCAGGATCCAGAGCCACAAATGGTGTTCTACTGAACTCCTGTGGGGATTATGAAGGTTTGGGGTTATGGGGGCATCAGGTCTCTTCCCATTTGACCGTCGCTCTGCAGATACAAGAGGAAGCAGGTTTGAGTCAACCCTGGCAGTCTTTTCTTGGATCCTTCTTACTCACCTACCAAAGCAGCCAGTACCGTAGTGGTACCCTCTAGCTCAGAGGCTTGTGTCCTACCCAGAGTCTGTGGGCATGGCTGGTGTGTACGTAGCCAGTCTGTGAGTTTGCAGTGTGATATACTGAACAATCTAGGCCTGAGATCGCTTTCTGGTTGCATTGGCTTTGACCCCCATGCTAGCACCATGAGGTGCTGCTAGTCCTGGGTCCCAATCCCATCATCTCTCACTGTATCCTCTCTCTCTGGGCTCATTCCCAAAAGACACAGTAGGACACATCTTAACTCCACCATTGATAAAGCGCTTATGTTTGCCAGTTACTCTGTGATACTATGGGAGACATCATTATTCCTATTGCCAGTGAGGAAGCTAAAGGCAGGTGAGAGGCAGGACCTGCGTCTGTCCAGCTTCCCAGTGGGCACTGGCTCTCGGTCCTTAGACCCTTCCAGCTGGGCCAACAGTTTCTATGACTCTCTCGAGCTTCATATAGGCCCAGGGGTGCCTGTGAACAGGAGCTATAGGAGGTGTAGGTTGCTCACAAACTCCCTCTGCTCCTATAGAGCTGTGCCCTGTGCCTTCATCTTAGAGCAGGTCAAACATGCAATCTTAAACACCGATTGGAATAAAATAGATAGTTTTAATCCCTGTTTTGTGTGGTGCTAGAGGAAGTGGGTGGCCACAGTTCATTAAAATTTTAAAAGTACAAAAGGATCCATTGATTTCTCTGGCGTTGTAGAGCTCTGACTTCAAGGGAGCCAAGTAGTCCTTGTGGCTCCTTCTGGAGAACACTGTCAGCCATAGGAGGGCACTGCCCACAAAACACCTGGAGCCATACAAATGGGTGTTGTTGGGCTAATGGGAGCTGTGCTGGGAAGGGGCTGTGTTCTGCTGATGGGGCGACATTAGGGTCAGCCTGGCTCGGGAGGGTGTCTTTAGCCAGTCAGCTTTCCGGAGCTGGATGAGGACGCCAGCAGGAGGCAGGGTTGAGTGTCACAGATTCCAGAGTTGTTCACTGAGCAGTACAGGGCCGTGGTGGCTTCTTGGTCTTCACACGTGGCTGAATTTTCTGATCTCAGTATGCTCCTGGGAAGATGACCAGAAGGGCAGGAGACAGCTCCGAGGGCGCAGGGCCTGGAGAGTGAGGCTGGAAATGGTCCTGGGCCTGGCTGGAGACCTGGGGTAGTGGTCAGACACAGTGGGAAGCAGCAGGGGATGGCAACAGGAGTGTCGCCTGAAAATGTCTAGTGAAATGAGGCAGCAGGATGCAGGGTCGGGGGCGGGGGACGGATTCTGTCCTTCCCCAGGTGGGGTCCCTGTGGTTGGAGCTCTAGCTACAAGGAAAGCATACAAGTGCTTCTCCGGTGTGCGTCCCCAGTGTGTCCTGGGACAGCCATCTCTGATGGGGGAGGAGAGGAGGCATCAGTGGGTCAGCAATGAACACACTGCCCAAAGGTGACTGGTTGAGTAACAGAGGAGCTTATGCAGCTCAGGTCAGAACCAGTGTCAGGAGTCCACATCTGAAAATAATTGCCTTGCAGGCAGAGGGCTGAGGTGGTCCCAGGCATCCCACATGGCAAGAGCTGGAACATACATGAGTCTGACTCTTCTGCTTCCCCTCTGCCTATGAAGCCACCAGGACTGACTGTATGTTCTCCCTAGTGATCTTACCTAATCCTATTCCCTGTTAAAGCCCGCCTCCACACATCACAGCTGTATTTAGTTCCCATCTTCTTCCTGCCTCTTAGGGATTAAACGCTTAGCACATGCCACACTGGGGAAACTTCATGTTATACTGGCGTAAAATAGCAGAGGGCAGTGAATAGCCAGCCCGGCCACTAGGGCATACCCTTGGCAGGTGGAATTTGGTGCCTTGACCTGAAAGACTACAGAAGACTCCTGTGACTGTCCCTGAGGGCCCCACATTAGGGGTGGCATGGGGGTAGAGCCGCAGATAAGGGAGGAGAACCACAGTGCACCAAAAAGGCTGTGCCTGTGCTCTAAAGGGAGATGGAGATAGACTGCCACCTTGTTGCCTTGGCAAAGGTGTTGGTCACCTGCTGAGGGCTCTGTGGAGCTGGGCAGGTGGGAAGACCCTCCCCTGAGTCCTTTATTGTAGAGGAGGTGGGTGGACAGGAGAGTGACTCATAAGCTCCACACATGCTTTTAGGACACAAGTGGTCGTTCAAGACCCCATAATGACTTTCCTGTCTCTGCCCCCAGCCCCATTCAACATGTCCACCTAGCCTCAGGCTCCTTCAAAGAGAAAGGCATACTACTGACTCTTCAGAGTCACTCCTGTCTGGGGCTCCTAGCACCACATACATACATACATACATACATACATACATACATACATACATACATACACACATACATACATAAATAAATAAAGTGTGCTGCCATATAGCAGGGTACACTGGGCACAGAGTGGTATACCAAGGCACTGTAGGGACATGGTGAGGTGTCCGGATAAAGTGGGGTGCAGAGGTATACTGTGGCATAGTGGGTATGCTGGACAATGTGGGGCATGGGGCTCCGTGGTGCACAGTGTAATTTGTGGAGGATAGCAGGTGACATATTCTGGAATAGCAGGGTGTATTGAGGTAGAGTGGGAATGCTCGGTGAAGTGAGGTTCAGCAGTATAGTGGGATATGCTGGGGAACACCAGCCATTAGCGCTGAGTTGGCCCCTGCTTGCCTATGGGAAGCTTGACTTGTTGTGAGGTCCAGGATGGACCCAGTCATGGCCCTGCACCAAGCCCCAGTGATGCCTTATTCCAAGCAAGATGAGCAGGTCCTTGGACCCTTAGGAAACTCTGTGACTGGCATCAGAGTTTCTCATATGTGACCCAGACTCCTCCCCCAGCCCATAAGCAGGCAAGGCTGCTGTGCTACCAGGGTCTGCACTAACCAGGCTTTAGGGGATACTGATTAGTTTGTTTTAAACTGTATTTTTTTGCATTTATTTATTTATTTGGTGTGTTTTTGTTGGGACATGCATGTGCCACAGCATGCATGTGAAGGTTGTTGGATAACTTGGAGTAACTCAGTTCTCTCTTTCTACCATGTAGGACTTGGGAATCAAACTCAGGTTCCTGGACTTGGTGGCAAATGCCATCACCCACTAAGTCATCTCCTGCCCTGATAGTGACTATTTAAAATACTTTGAAGACTGTTGGAATCATGAGCCCCAGCCAGGCACTGACATTAAACTCTCCAACTGTCTTGACAGAGCCAGGGCCTGATCAGAAAAAAGAGATATCCAGAGTCCACCCTTACCCTGGGCTTGACGCCCCTTCCCCAGGAAACAGTAAAAGCGGCAGTGGGGGTGGGGGGAAGAAACAGGGATCTAGGCTGATGTTTGTCTCCTTTGCCTACAGAAAGGCAGCAGCCTTCTCCATGCCCTGCAGGACCCTTCCAGACAGCAAGACGTGCCTGTAGGGCACAACTCAGAAGTGGCTTCTGCCCTTCTGAGTTGTGACCCTACACTGTGCTATGGTCCTTGGTGCTGTGTCCCACCTCATTTCATCCTGTCGGAGTTGCAGCCTGTTGGGGAGGATTTACTGGTAGGAGCCATGTGTCAGAGAGCTCTGTGTCCATCACAGTAGGCCTTGGACCATTCAAGAGCACATGATTGCCTTAGTTCACAGAGGGAAGTGCTACCGGGTGGCCACACCTGCTATAGGACTCCACACTCAGACTGCTACCATCCTTCCTGTGTCGGCTCCTGATTCAGAATGGGATGGACAGGGCTCAGGACAATGTCTGAGGCTGCAGCACAGAGAATGGTGGCTTATCTCCCCTTAGTCATAGTGTTATTCTCAGTGAACACACAGCTCTTCCTGGGTGTGGCAAGGAGACATCAGTGGGCAGTCAGGCGCTCACTGGATATTTACCCTGCGTGATCTTAGGACCTCAGGGAATGTAGGTGTGGCCGCACCTCAGAGGCTGGCCTGTGTGCAGTGCCATGGGAGGTGGGGGATGGAGGTCAGAGGACAGATGACAGGTCCACTGGATGGCTAGAGGGGCACTCCACAGATCACTGCCTCCTGCTAGCCCTTCTGACCATGCTTCAGATCGTAATGCTTTACAGGCCTCAGACTAAAGATCCCAGAGGCTGTTGGACGTAGTGACTGTGAGCTCCTGTTCAGGAGCTTTTACATGTACTAAGATTTGAGCACCCAAATGCCTAAAGAGCCATGGGTGCCATAGCCCTGATTCCTTGGGGCCTGGAGGGCTCTGGATGCTGAGCAGATGGTACACCGGTGGCTGCAGGTGTACTAAGGGGAGGCTTTGGGAGGACCAATGGCTCCTTTAGACACAGACCTTGATGGTCTGAAGTAGGGACATTGTCCCTCCCAAGTTCTTCTCAGCTCCTGTGGTTTTGTAAGAACCCAGCTGGGCTTGGGGCTCTGGTCCTGGCTTGAGGCTCCAGCTCCTGCCTTGGACCTGAGCCCCTGGCCCCAAGCCCCAGCCTCCTCTCCTCCCTCAGGGTCCAGGTGGAGTTCTATGTCAATGAGAACACCTTCAAAGAGCGGCTCAAGCTGTTCTTCATCAAAAACCAAAGATCCAGTGAGTCGGGGGTCTGGAGTACTCTGGGTAGAGAGGGATGGGCAAGGTTTGGGAGTCCAAGGAGATGTCCCAGCTATATTGGCAAAGGGAAAATGTCACCTTGGCTTCCTATCTCCTGAATGGCACACCCCAGAGAGGCCTGACTTGTTGAGACATGCCATGCCCCCATGATGAAGTTGGCTACACTGTCCACAGAAGTCACCTCCCCATGTCATTCCAGTCCCCACCCTAGGGACCCCCACCTCCATGCTTCCCTTATTCCTTCCCAACTTTAAGCTTGGCCACTCTGGACCTACCTGGGATGCAAGAAAGGGCTTGGAGGTAAGGCTGCGGCTCCAAGTTCAATAAAGCTGTTCCCATGAGTGAAGTGGCCTTGGGAAATCCCCTGTACCCCAAGCCCCTGCATCTTAAGCCCCTTCACTGGAAGCCTTAGTGCTTTATGTAGTGCTTAGAGGGGTCCGTGGGGAGGGCCTTTCCTCTGCACCTGGAGTACAAGTGTGAGACAGAGATTTCTATGGGGCCACTTCAGGAGGGGCAGTTGAGGGACCCGAGCAGGGTAGATAGGCCTGCTCCTTGATGCTCCTGCCCTGATGTCACCCTCCCTATAGGCCTGAGGATCCGGCTGTTCAACTTCTCCCTCAAGCTCCTCACCTGCCTGCTGTATATCGTCCGTGTCCTGCTTGACAACCCAGACCAGGGCATCGGATGGTGAGTGACTTGTGGGTCCTGAAGCTGAGCCTTTCCCTTGCGCCCCACTGGCATTGCAGGTGTCTGTATGGGAGACTTGTGACCTCACCAGTCTTGGGAGTCTTTCCTTCCCTCCGCATGACCCTGCCCCAGAGTCATGCCCAGGATGGTGACTGGATTAGTGTGGACAAGCCCCCAGCGTGGAGCTATATATGCAGCCAGTGTGTGTTTCAACCACCTTGAGGAAGAGGTGCCTTCTGGCAAATGTCCTTATTGGAGCCCAGCAGATGCGGCTGGGAATTCTTCCTCTAAAGTCTCTGTAGTCCTCTTAACTGCCCTGGCTGCTTTGAGATGTCAGTGCTTTTTCCCAGCCCAGATCCTTGCAGGGTGCCATTGTCTTCCCTGAAAGCTATTGGCCTCTCTGTGCTTTCGGATTCCCTGGCATGCTTCTGGCTCATCTAGGGGCTGATCCAGACTGCCCTCAGTGCCAGGATGGTCTTGTGGAGTTTGGAAGCTGGGCTCTGCTTGTCACTTCTGCCTCTACTCTGTCACTGTCACTTGCTCCATTCTCTTCTGAGGCGACACTTCTCCCCAAAACCCGAGTTCCTGCTTTCACCCGCTCCCTCATCCCTCTGGGAATGCTGAGCCTGGCCCTTCCCTTTGTTGGTTACTTCCACTGAGTCCATTTCTTTTGAACTCAGTAGGCCTCTGATTTTCATGCCAGTAGATTTGACAAGTGGGCTCAGATGACACAAGACTCCTTAGTCAGAGCCTGGGGTTTGAGTGCCACTGCTGGGCCATCTGTGGACCCTGCCATCATTGAGTTACCTCTTGGGCTACTCAGAACAGGCTTTTCCTGAACTGCTGGGGTCCTGTAAATCTCCAGGCAAGAGGCCGGGACCCTGGAACCTGTGTGCAAAGTTTTACTGAATTCCTTTTTCAATTTGTTACCCAGTTTCAAGCAAACTGGGGTTCCTAGACCAGAAACCCTCACATGCTATTGAGAACAAACATTTCATCACTGCCCTCTATAGTTATTTGAGGAGAAATAGAGGTTATAACTGACTCTAAACACTCTTTTCTGGGTCTGTTTCACCTTTTCCAAGTCCCAAAGGCTTTCTGCTTCCACTTCCTTAGAAGAACCAAGTCTGTTGTATTCATTACCATCATGAGCAAGGATAGTGGATGGGAGGGTAGATGGATGATGGATGGATGGGTGAAAGATGCACAACCCTATAGGTAGATGCACAGATAGTTGGCTAGATAGGAGACAAGA
This sequence comes from Pachyuromys duprasi, assembly GCA_028658305.1. Lineage (NCBI taxonomy): Eukaryota > Metazoa > Chordata > Mammalia > Rodentia > Muridae > Pachyuromys > Pachyuromys duprasi. Next base: position 111,805,259 of record CM053752.1, on the reverse strand, counting down.
TGCTGAGTAGATGTTGGATAAGAGGATGGATTAATAGATGGACACATGTGTTACAGATCAGGTGATGATGACTAGATGGATACATGGACCATAGATGAGGTAGATAGGTGAGTGGTTGCTGACAAAAGATGGATAGATAGATGTCGGATATGAGGATGAGAGGGGGGTGGATAGCTCAGAGACTTCTGTGGGTACTGAGTGCAACAACCCGATAATGCTCAGGTAAAAAGAAGGTCGACATGAGAGGAGAGGGTAGGAACTGTCCCTTTCTGGGTTCTGTGACCAGCGAGGTCCCTGTGGTAGTTGAGCCTGGTGCTGGTCATGGTCTGGAACAGAATTAGCATTTTGGCTCTGCCCTGCTACCTCTCATCAGCATATCCAAGATGCTTGGATACGCATATCTTCAAGTGGTTTGGGGATGAGGGTCACTGATTCATCTCCTTAGAATGGGAACAGTCCTTGTGAACTGTGCAGAACCATGCAAGAACCATGCAGGCTTGTTCCAGTAGCTCTGACCTCCAGAGCATGTACGTGTTCACACTATGACATCTGTGGTTGTACAGGGCCCATCCCTGGAGCTTGTTGCCTGCACACGCAGAGTCCTCACTTTCTCTAGAGCAGCATCTCACAGCATCTGTGGGGCCCAGATCTCCAGACAGGGATGTGTTCTCTATGCCTCTGGATTAGAGAGCCTCCCTATATGGTCACTGCAAGCCGGGGAGGCTCCTCAAATGTTAGAGCACCAGCTCCAGGTGGGACATACAGTAGGCCCTGAGTGAGCATAAGCAGCTCTGGAAAGAATCCTTGGCGATAGCCCTGGAAGTCTGTGGCTGGGTCAGTGCTTTTGTCTCTTTCCAGCTGGGGCTGCCCCAAGTCTAACTACACATTCAATGGCTCATCCTCCGAGTTCCACTGGTGAGTTTGCTCCTGGCTCCCGTTTGTCAGGCCACACTGGGCCAGGGCCGGGGGTGGGGGGGGGAGCGGGGTGGAGACAGTGTGACGGATGGGAGTTCAACCGTCCAGCTCTAGTGCAATCAGTGCCCAACCTCAACCTGAGGTCCATCCCGCTCCCTGGAACATGCTCAGCTGCACCTTGCATACTGGCTGGAGTCAGTGCCGACGATATTTCCCATTAGAGGGGAGTGATTAGAACTGAGCAAACGTCAGTTTCTCCACCTACCTGGCCATGGGGTTCTCTCTGCCTTGGTGACATTCTTCTGAAGCCCCATCCAGGGCTCACCTCCCTTCCTTTCCTAGGGCTCCCATTCTGTGGGTGGAGAGGAAGATGGCTCTGTGGGTGACCCAGGTGAGTTCCAACCAGCCTCTCCTCCCTTCACAATGGAAGCTGATCCTCTGGGCTCAGGAAGGAGAGGGCTCAGGTTAAATAGGAGAGCTGAGGTCCCATGTTCAGTAAGCAAGGGACTCAGTTTTTCTTGGTTAGAACCTCTTCTTCCTGCTGGCCCGCCCTATCTTTACTGTCTTCCTGGGAAGTACACATGGGAGCCAGTAATTCAGGCCAGCTTATAGGGGAGTCTTCCCCAGCCCTGTCCCAGAGGCCTGGGTCCCCAGCCTGGAGGATCCCAAAGAACTCACAGATGCCTGTAGTGCAGGCTCCATACCTACCCAAGGCCTAAGGAGTACTACCAGCCAAGCCTCGCCCCTTACCGCCACATCCACATTCTAGGATAGCTTTAGTGGTCATCTTCAGGTCCCTCACCTCTCCTGCCTTATCCTGATTGCCCACATAGGTTAGGCCCTGTTCCCAGATCTGCTCCAAATCTTTTTCTTCACTCAGGTCATTGTGGCCACAATAAGCTTCTTAGAGACCATGCTCCTCATTTACCTCAGCTACAAAGTGAGTTCCTCCCTGTGCCTACCTTGCCCTGGTTCCCCACGATGCCCTTTCTCCACAGCCCCTGCCCAAGCCCCCATAATCCCTAACTCAAAGACTTCCCACTCCTAGCCCTTACCTCTCCCTATTTTCCAAGCTCCCAGCCCCCTTCCTTGGCCCTCGTTACCCTATGGTCTGTCCCTGCCCCTCACTGGCTCTGAAGTCCCTCTGGCCCCCCAGGGCAACATCTGGGAGCAGATCTTCCATGTGTCTTTCGTCTTGGAGATGATCAACACACTGCCCTTCATCATCACGGTGGGTGAGCCCCAGCCCCAAGCTCTGCTGCCCAAACCCCGTCTGACCTCTCCCCTGCACACCACAGGTCTTCTGGCCTCCTCTTCGGAACCTGTTCATCCCTGTGTTTCTCAACTGCTGGCTGGCCAAGCATGCACTGGAGAACATGATCGTAAGTAAGGTTTGGCCCTTGCCAGCTCTAGGAGAATAAACCTGCTGGCAGGTCCAGGCAGTGGCCAGGAAACTGCATGGCAGAGTGATGCATTCTAGTCTAGCCTTGGGTTTCTTCTTTCTGTGAAGACAGCTTTTCCAGGGCTGAGGAGAAGGTGGGAGAGGGTGTGTGGGTCTGAGCAAGCACAACCAGACCTGGGCCACAAAACCAGGGCCAGATGAATGCAGGCTCCAACTAGCCCCCTGGCTAGCTAGCCTCTGCTGGATGGACTATACTATGTCATTTCCCAGAAATAAAAGGCAGGAAGATCGCTATCTCCCTGGTGGCCAGACCCCTTGACTCAGCCCTATTCTAGTTGTACAGTGACAACAGTTTTGAAGTCAAAGGTTATCCGCCCTCTGGCATATCTTGACCTCACTCCAGGGCATGGTTCATCCTGTGACCAAGCTATGGTCAGGGTGACCAGCACAAGTCAAGATTGTCTGTAACTCTCCCCTGGGATGGAAGTGTGACCAGATCTCTGCTTATTATGCATGAGGGTATCTGTGGGCCCTGCCTTCTGATGGCTGCGTTCTCCGCAGAATGACTTCCACCGTGCCATCCTGCGCACACAGTCAGCCATGTTCAACCAGGTGCTCATCCTCTTCTGCACCCTGCTATGCCTTGTCTTCACGGGGTGAGTGCCCTAGACATCTCATGGTCCCATCAGGTGCCACGCCTAGCACAGTCCTGGGGCAGACCTCAAGCCTAGAAGACAGGCCAAGAGGCAGTGACAGATGGGAACAAAGCTGACTGTAGAACTTAGCTCCAAACTCTTGCTTCCAGGCCTCAGGGATACAACGGCCCAACGTCTGAACTTGCAGGCGTCCTGCCCAGCTAGCTGTGTTTGTAACTCTGAAGGGAGCTGGCCCTGGGCTGAGTGGGGCCCCTTTGGTTTGATGTCCAGCTGAGAACAGAGTCTAGAAGCCGCCAGAGTCTTTTGGAGAGTCACCTAGAATGGGGAACGTCTGGTCACATGGGCAGACCTGCCAGCCTCCTGCATCTGCCTGTGGAGCACTCCATGTCCTCAAAAGGCCTAGTCACCCCTGATATCTTTCAGGCAAGAATGAGCGGGCCAGGAGTGGCTGCAGGGCCTGGAGGACAGGTTGGCAGGGCTTGGAGCTGGGAACTGCTGCTGCTTGTGGCAGCTCCACCCCATCACCGCTGCAGCCACACCCCTTTCCTACTGAAGGGCATGCTCTCACCATGGCAGCCCACCTCCTTACTGGTGATTAGGATGAGCAGCTTTCCCAGGCTCAGACTTACACTCAATGCCTGGGAGTAGGGGGCAAGGTCCACTTGGCCATGATGGGCATCCAGGCCCAGCTCCACATCTTCACTCAGTATCCCAATGATCAGGAGTGCAGCACTTAGATGCTAAGACTGGTAGAGCCTTACTCCTCTGAAGGGGCAAGGTAGGAAGGCCCTGTCTCTCTATTTGCAGCAGCCCCAATCCACACCATAGCCCTGTCTCTTACCGTTCACCTCCTCCCATCCATGGCGGCTGCCCCGCCCCCACGGTGTCAGCCCCTCCCCTCCCAGCCCTGCCCCCAGTGCTTTAGCCCTACTCTCTGGATTTCTAGGACCTGTGGGATCCAACACCTGGAGCGGGCAGGTGGGAACTTGAACCTGCTGACTTCCTTCTACTTCTGCATTGTCACTTTCTCAACTGTGGGCTTCGGTGATGTGACACCCAAGATCTGGCCTTCCCAGCTCCTGGTGGTTATCCTGATCTGTGTGACCCTTGTGGTACTCCCACTGCAGGTGAGTCCTGTGCTCAGCACAGGGATAGCCAGGAGGCATTCTCTGAGGGTCCATGGGGTTGTGCACAAGCTCTGGAAGGCCATACCTGGAGAGCACTGGAGCCAGAGGAGTCCCCAGTTCTCTGCTGAGTCACAGCAGAGGTTCTCACTTGACTGGTGGACAGTGAGGTGGTGTTCTGCCCAAGAGCAGAACCATAGGCTCTTCCTTCCAGAGGGTCTTGGGTGTCCAAGTGAGCCCTTAAGAACGTGTGCAGAGACAGATTGTGGGGGTGGATTTGACCCTCTTTCCCAACCACAGCCAAGCAACTTTTAGGGCCACAAGGGTCAAATTGAAGTGCCGTTGCGTACTCTGAGCTCTGGCCTTGAAGCACTGAGCTCCAAACCCCGCAGACACCGTCCTGCTTCTCCCTGGCTGGAAGCTGCCTGGCTCAAAAGTGCCCCTGTCCAGAGTGTGCTGCACCAAAAGCCAAGAGTGCTACCCGCAGCCCTGTCACCCATCGCTACCCTTCTAGGCATTTCTCCCCCACAGCGTCTCTGTGTCCAGAAGCCAGTCCTGGAACATTCAACATTCTGCTTCTCAAAGCTTCTGGTCTGTGACCTCATTCCTAGCCTTGTTCAAAGGCCCTGCCCTTCTCCAGGCAGCTGAGGTTTTAATGAGGTCTAATCCACAGAACTTTCCCTTAACATTTTTCTTTCTTACCTAAAAGGACCACTCCGTCCCCTTAATCACAAGTCTGTTTCCTTACAGGGTTTAAGGTTAGCTTCTCACCCAGAGGGCCAAGCCCACTCAGGAGGGAGCGTGCATGGCAGGATGGGGTGGGCCTGCCTCAGCCCCATGCATATCCCTCCATCTCTCCAATAGCACTTCCACTCCTGAGGCTCTGCATAGAATGCTCTGAAAGGTGTCTTCAACCCTCCCTTCCCTGGCTCAGAAATTCTTGGATCCTTGCTATTCTGGCCAGGCCTTTCATAGTGCCTACCTGTGATCTCAGCCTTCAGGAGGTTCAAGACCAACTCCCCATGTGAGGACTGGGCCTGGAGTGTGCAGGTGTCTCCCAAGACTGCTGAAAGGTGGCCGCAAACCAGGGACTTAGAAGCAGCGCAGCCCTCCACAGTCAGTGGGTCCAGAATCAGGCCTCAGAGCTCTAAAGTCATGGTGTTCGCCCTGCTTCAGTCTGTGGCCCTCAGTGTCTCTGGGCCTACAGACAAATCATTCTAAATTATCTGCCCTGCACATGGCTTACCTTCCCTTCCTCCTACCCCGTCTCCTTTCTTCTAGCTGTGCTTGGCATCCTTGTCAGCTCCTCCAGTACAAGCTTTGATGGTGTGACACCCAAGATTTAGCCGTCAAAGCTCCTGGTAGGCATCCTGATCAAGCATCGGGTTCCTGACATAAAGGCCACATCCTGATCTCTACAAAGGCTCCTTTTATTTTTCCAAATGAAGTCACATTCTGAGGTTCCGGGAAGTCGTATTTTTTGGGAGCCCACTTGACTCGATATACATCCTGCCCTCACTGTGCAGCCTCACCCCTCTTCAGCGCCATCAGAACTCCCTCCTGGCTTCTCACCTTAGGGCCCCACCAGCTATTCAGTGACTTGTTCACGATACCCTGACCTATCAAAAGCTGAAGACAGTGTCAGGGAGGGGTCAATGGACAGGCAGCCCAATCCAGCCATCTGAGTCTCAGCCTTTTCTATCAGGACTTTCTCTCTCTCTAGATACTCCAGTCCCTCCCCAAAAGCCCCAGAATCACTTTGAAATGAAAGAGGAACAAAACTCTTTTTTTTTTTTTTTGCCTTCCCAGAGGCTCTGAAGTGGAGCCCTGACTCTGAGGCTCACTCTCATTCTGGGGGCCAAGGGCCCAGTGTTTAAGATTAGGCAACAGGTGTTCTAAGGCCTAGGTCAAAATGAAGCCACAGTGGGTCACTGGGGATGCTCAGGACTGTTATCTGATAGTTGCCATGTTGTGGTGGCCTCCTGACCACATCCTCCACTGTGTGCCTGTCCCTACATCCCACCTATAAGGACCTCATGGATATTGGATTTAGGAGTCGCCATAATCCAAGATGACCTCAGGTCAACAAATTTCAGCCATAACTACCCCCCCCCCACACACACACCTCTTCCAAATCAGCTTCCATCTCAAGCTTCTGAGCAGAGAGTGACTAGGAATCACTGTCAAGTCTTCATTAGCTCTCTTACCCCCTCACCAGAATCCTGTAAAACAGGCACTATCCTTACATTTTCAAGTAAGGAAACTGAGGCCTGAGATATGTTGGAAGCAAGCCCAGATGTCCAAAAGCAGTGTCCCACCCTGGAGCACCTGCAGGGACCCCCTGTGTTCCCCAATCTTAAGGTCTTGAACACTGCCTGGCCATGGGCTTCCTCATGAGGACCTGTGGAAGTAAGAAGATTACATCACCTGTGAGAGTGGATATAATAGTCAGGGCCTACTGCCAACAGTCCATTCAGAAATGGGCTAGAGCCATGTGCGGTCCTGATTCCCAAGATGGAATAGGTAGTGTGCCTCTGACCTCAGAGCCACATGCAGTGTGAGGCCTTGGGCAGAGCCAGTGCTGCACAGCTCACGTGGCCCAGGCACATGTGAACCTGGCAGTCCTCACCACAACTCTTCCCACCCAGCCTGAGGGGACCCCACTGTGGCTTCCACATCCGGAACCTGGTCACTGCTGATAGAGAGCCATCTCTAACCTCAATGCTAAAGATTTCCTGATACTGTCAGGAAAGCTGACAGCAGGAGCCAAGACTCTCATGTCTGTTCAGATGTCCAGAGTACAGGCTCTGGCATCCACTGCTGTCCATGTGACTTCTGAGCCCACAAGCTGGATGTGCCATGGCCTGTGTCATACACCAGTTTCTGACACTTGCTCTGGCCTCTGCTCAGGTCACCATCCCCATCACTCCTGCATCCTGCCAGCCAGGCAGGCCTGCTCTTACTTTCCATCCTTAGCACCCATGCCACGGTACCCCACAGCCTGCCCCACCCTTGTTCCCCATCAGACACCTGCGCTCATTCTTCCCGCCCCACAGTTCGAGGAGCTTGTCTACCTCTGGATGGAGCGGCAGAAGTCAGGGGGCAACTACAGCCGCCACCGAGCACAGACGGAGAAGCATGTGGTTCTGTGCGTGAGTTCCCTCAAGATTGACCTCCTCATGGATTTTCTGAATGAGTTCTATGCCCACCCCCGGCTCCAGGTAAGGCTGTGGGCACTCCTAGGGAGCCTCAGATTTCTTCCAGGCTCCCAGAGCAGTCACCTACCCCAGCCCCCAACTCCCACTCGGGTACAGGACTACCACATGCTTGTGCAAGGCTCTTGAGCACTCTGGACCCTGCTTATCACATCCTGTGTGGGGGTTCAGTTGGTGGGCCTGTGGTGGTCCCATAAGGCCTTGGGAGTGACACCACCCAGGAAACAGTACAGGCTGGGGTCTGGAGTCTGCTCAGAGGGATTGACCTACAGCTTTGCCAGCAGGACTACTATGTGGTCATCTTGTGTCCCTCCGAAATGGATGTCCAGGTGCGGAGGGTACTGCAGATTCCCCTGTGGTCCCAGCGGGTCATCTACCTCCAGGGCTCTGCCCTCAAGGACCAGGACCTCATGCGAGCCAAGTGAGTGCCGGCTAGGACAGTACAGCCAGTCCTAGGCCTCCCCGGGTAGAGGCGGGACCACGACAGGCATAGCTGCCTGAGGCAGACAGGATCCCATGTGGAGACAGGAGGGGTGAAATGGTCAGAGTCTAGATCCAGGTGAGTGGGACCCTAGAGCCTAGCTCTACACGTACATGCCAGTACTGCTGGACAGCCTAATAAACACACCTAGCCAAGCTGTGGTCTTTCTTGAGCTGTGCATCTTGCCTTTGGGCACTTTTCCCTCTTCTGCTCTGAGTCTAGGGATTTTCTCTGTTAGGTTTTAGGGAGCTTAAAATAGACCAGAGGTGGGAAAAACCAGCTGCTGAGATTCAGTGGTGAAGGCACGAGGGCTGAGGGTGGCTCTTGATTTCAAGACAAGTTGACAGAGTGACTTGAGGTGACAAGAGTATGCTGTTAACATGTAACTAGAATGTGCTACCACACCATCTGGATTCTTCCCCCAAAGCCTGTCATGCCACATTTTTCTTCCAGAAGGTTCCTGTAGCCTTTGTTGTATGGTAGAGGTGATGCAGGGCCAAGGGCAAGCAGGACAATGGCCTAGCTCCCTCATCCCCAGAACACCGGGCTGGAACTCCTGTGGACGCAGCCTTTTTTGGGATCCTGCCCAATTCCCATGAGACTGTATGTGCTTGTGTCCAGCTCTGGGCTGGCAGGCAGGAGAGCAGAAATGCCAGGTAGGCAGGGAGGCACCCACAGCTTGTGTGGGGCAGGTGCCAGTGTGAGGTGGTCTGAGGTTTCACTACCCTGCTTCTGGGGTAAAGGTTTCTCAGACTGACCCTCTGCAGAGACGAGCTGTTTGTGTATCCAGCCTGCTGGGAACCTGGAAGGAGCTAGACATGATCACTCAAGTCCAGGATGCTGAGTGGTCAGGCAGAAGAGAGGACAGGTTCTATGTTCCAACACGGGGTTGGTGGAAGCCCAGTAGATTGGCCCCAGATGCTGGACAGTGCCCTAGGACCTAGGTCCATTAGCACCAGTAAGACAAGGACCCATTCTTTCTTATCCTGAGCCAATGTGTAGATGGATGTGGCAGAGTGTGCCTCAGAGACCTCTCCTAGGCACCAGCATGCCACAGCTTAGAAACCCTCAGTGGTTCCCACTGGCCAGTTGGTGATTTCAGGGCAGGCTTGGCTCGTGAGCCTTGTTCAGTGTCTGAGCTTGGACTCTGCTGTGGTGTCCTGGAATCCTGACCTGCTCAGAATGTGCCAGGAGAATCTGGGGAGGCTGGGGCCTCTGGGGTACGCTGTGGGATTTGATGCTAGGATCTGCTGGGCCAGGCCTGGCTCTCTTGTCAGGCCTCTGTCTTGTCAAGGATGGCCTCTGCTTGGCCATCCTTCCTTACCCTTCACATGCCAGGCCTCTCCAGACCTCCTGGAGAGGCCCTCTGGGTCCTTAGCCATGCTCAGCAGCTGGTTTTCTGCAGGATGGACAATGGAGAGGCCTGCTTTATCCTCAGCAGCAGGAATGAGGTGGACCGCACAGCTGCGGTGAGTTCAGGCAGACTCCCCCCAGCCTGTACTGCCTGCCCGCCCTTAGCAGTAGGCCCTCCAACACCAACCACACCTCCCCCCAGGATCACCAGACCATCCTTCGAGCCTGGGCTGTGAAGGACTTTGCCCCCAACTGTCCCCTCTACGTCCAGATCCTCAAGCCTGAAAACAAGTTTCACGTCAAATTTGCTGGTATGTTTGGGGCCCTGTGGCATCATGGGTATGCAGGCTGAAAGGGGGTAGAGGGTGGGAGTAGAGTATGCCTCTCATAGGGTTCACCCTTGGGACAACATTCCCTCTAGATCCCTACTTCTAGAGTAGCCTTGGCAGAGGATCAGGCCTCTACCTGAGGCCAAAGTCTGTGCGATCAGGAGCCAGAGGTGGTAGGGGAAGCAGGAACACTGACCCAAACTTGTATGGACAGGGTCTGTGCTGGACATCTAGGGGCCCCTGGGGGAAAGATAAGGGCCTATCTAGGTAGAACTAAGGTGAGCCCAGAAAATGTAACTGCTCCTTTGGGACTCAGTGCAGCTCACAGAGATCCTGAACTATTGCTGAGCAGGAGCCAGCTGTTCAGAATGGGCTTCAAGGGGATACCAGGCAAGAGCATCTTCACACATTTAGAAAGATCTGGGTGCTGTGGGGAGGGACCACAGACAGCAGGGAAGCTGGGCCCTGACTCTGCGTTCCCACAGACCATGTGGTGTGCGAGGAGGAGTGCAAGTACGCCATGCTGGCCCTGAACTGCATCTGCCCAGCCACCTCCACCCTCATCACCCTGCTGGTGCACACATCCCGTGGCCAGTGAGTGCCCCGTGCCAGACGACTACCGCGCCCTGGCCGTCCCGACCAACCCCACAAGGCAGGGCGGGCTCCATGGAGGAGGAGGGCATGTAGCGGGCAGAGGTCTGGTACAGGAAGGGGTCCAGGGAGATGCAGGGTGCATTTAACCAGTGGGTAGGAGGGGCAGCCCTGGCTGAGGGTGACAGCCCTTTGCCCTGCTCTTCCGGTAGGGAAGGACAGGAATCGCCAGAGCAGTGGCAGCGCATGTATGGGCGCTGTTCGGGTAATGAAGTGTACCACATTCGCATGGGTGAAAGCAAATTCTTCCGGGAGTACGAAGGCAAGAGCTTCACCTACGCAGCCTTCCACGCACACAAGAAGTACGTGAATATAGGGTTGCACTTGTCCTTTCCACCACTGGGCTACTCATCCTCCCCACCCAGTGCCCGGTCAGCATGGGTGGGGTCCTGGGGCAGGAGGTCATAGAGTCTCAACTCAGGACCAAGTAGCCTGGCCCTGCCTACCTGGTGAGGATGGCCAGGTCAGGACATCCCAGGACAAGGGTTCATGTAAGCACCTGCCACATGGCCATTCCTCTCTGATGCTGCTAAGGCTGTCCTCCAGTACCCAATACCCGAGGCGAGGGCTTGTCCAAGAGCTCTGGGTGGGGTCCCTGGGAAGACAGCCCAAGCCACAGGGTGCAGGAGTGGCCCTGATGCTCCAGGCCGTGTCTGCTCAGGTATGGTGTGTGCCTCATTGGGCTGAAGCGTGAGGAGAACAAGAGTATCTTGCTGAACCCAGGGCCACGGCACATCCTGGCCGCCTCTGACACCTGCTTCTACATCAACATCACCAAGGAGGAGAACTCAGCCTTCATCTTCAAGCAGGAGGAGAAGCAGAAAAGGCGGGGTCTTGCAGGGCAGGCCCTTTACGAGGGGCCCTCCCGGCTCCCAGTACATAGTATCATCGCTTCTATGGGTGAGCTGGTACAGCATGCAGGTGGCAGATGGCTGGGTTCCCAGGGTGCACTCCACACCCCACCTGCCACTGGCAGGAGACCCTGAGGCTCAGCTCTGTCTTGGACAGTGTGGGCCTCTCTGGGCGTTGGGTTTGGGATATTAATTGGGGTAACCTCACCTATCAGTTTTGGTGAGCATCTGTTACCTGGGTAACTAAGGGCCTGTAGGGTACATGGTAGATGAATTATTAACCAGAGGCCCCTATAGTTCTATCATCCAGGGCATCTCTTGTATAGATGAAGGCTCTGGCATCCACTGGGTGTACATTGTCTGCTGTTAGCTTCAGTTTAGCTTCAGGGCTCTTCCCTGAAACTTCTGTCTTCCCAGAACTGGTTCAAGTGACTTTCTGAACAGGGTTTGACCAAGGCTCAGAGGCAGTCTGTGGCATGTGTTATTCCTGCCAGTCTTCTAGGGGACAGTGGAGAACAGGAACTGGTACTTTAGCCTCTCAGGCCACAGACCCACAGGCTGTCCAGGCAATGACCTCTCATGTGGCTCTAGGCCCAAGCTGTAGCCCACAAGGCAAGTTGACACTAATAAGCACCACTGCATGCCCGGCCTAAGTGGTCTCTAGGGGACCAAATGCTTTGATGCTATGGCACCCATCCTCAGTGATGTGTAACATGTGCTAGCGGCTGTCAGACTGAAGTTGCCACTCCTGCAGTAGCAGCTTGCCTGGGTGGTCAGGCCTGAGGAAGAGCTCCAGGGTTGGGCTTGCTGCTGCCCAGCCTCTACCCACTACCTGCTTTATGTTCATCCCCATGCCCTCTAGGAAGACAGTGATTCAGAAGCCCTTCTACCCCTCAGTTCTGGCCCATACAGGCTACGAGCTGCATCCTTGAGCCAACCACACTTAGTAGCTTGGCAACCCAAACCCAGTAGGTCTAGACTGGAGTGGGAGCAACAAAGACCAACAGTGCAAAATGGCCTGGCTGCTCCTGTTGTTCCTGTGTGGCCACACTCCTGAGTCCTGCTCTTAAAGCAGAACAGCCAGCTTCCCATGAGCCCCAGTGCCTTCCCCCAGGAGGTCAGCATCAGTCACAGCAACCAGTTTGGATGGGGCCACCTCTGGAGGGTAGGGGCTCCTTGTCCTGCAGAGGAAACTGAGACTCAGGGACATGCCAAAATTCTGGGGCCACATAGCTGGCCCAGAGAGTGGGCTGGAAAGGACTGCTGGTCAGGTTCCACCCCTCTGTCCAGGGACAGTGGCCATGGACCTGCAGAACACAGATTGCCAGCCCTCCCAGGGTGGCAGTGGTGGGGGCAGCGGCAAGCTGACTGTGCCCACGGAGAACGGCTCTGGCAGTCGGCGCCCCAGCATTGCACCTGTTCTGGAGCTGGCAGACAGCTCAGCCCTGTTGCCCTGTGACCTCCTGAGTGACCAGTCAGAAGACGAGGTGACACCCTCAGACGACGAGGGGCTCTCTGTGATTGAGTGAGTGCTGAGTGGAGCTCAGCCTTCGGGAGAGGGAAAGGGCCCCAGTGCTGGCTTTGCTCCATCTGTGGTAATCCCTGCCTTGCAAAGGGGGTCCTCGGGATGGGCCCCCAGCATACAGAGAGTCAAAGCAGAGGTCCTCTACCTCCCCCTAAGCCCAGTCCTAGGCAGCACTTGAGAGCATTCTGGTGTGCTAGGCTGGAGTCAGAGCTAATGGGGCTCTCAGACCCCACAGTGGCACGCGTAAGCAAGGTAGGGGTTACATTAGCCCTCACCTGCTCGACCTTGAGCTGTCTGTCCTTGGTTCCTCCACCAGCTGGCGTAGAGCCAGGCAGTGACTGCAGATATTCCTGAGCTCAGCTCCTCTTGGTACTGTGGGTGTGGCCCACCTCATTTCAGGTGGGTGTTCTTGGGGCATGGTCTGTGGAGGTCAAGTCCCTGTCCAGAACCAGAGACTACACACCTACCCAAAACGGTCATCCTGGCAGGGGGACTGAGGCCAAATCTTCCTCACTGTCTGAGACCAACAGTGACCTTAGTAAGTCCTCAATAGTTCAGCTACCTTGACCTCAGTCAGGCCATTTTCCTATTGGGAGCTGCTCTAAGGTTGAGGGGTCATTGGTGGTCTCGAAGATCCTGCAAGCAGAAAGTACCATGGGGGTCCCTGTGGCTGCGTCCCTTAAGGCACATGGAAACAGAGCTAAAGGGTTGTGGCTGGTTACAGCATGACATGGGGTGTATTGGTCAGTGGAGGTATGGAGGAGGGAAGGCAGCCTTCTGAAAGGCTAGTCTGGCCCACTGCAACCGCTGGCCTCAGTACCTGTCTCATCACCTGGGTGCCATGGCCATCACTCAGGGGACTGGTGATTACAGCCCTGTTAGTCTCCTCGGCTTCCAGGCTCCAGAGAGGGAGGGAGGGAGGAAAGAGAGAGGCAAGGAGGCAGAGAGTCAGGGAAGGAAAGAGAAAGACAGACAGAATGTGAATGTGTAGGTACATGTGTGGAGGTGGGTGGGCATTGCTTGTGTATGCATGTGTGTTTTGTACATGTACAAGTGTGTGTGTTTGTGCACACTCACATACATGTGTTTGTTCCTGTGTTTTCTTCTATGTGAATGTGTGTAAATGTCTGCACTGAGTATATTGTGTGTGGAATTTTTCTCCAGCGATACAAGGCTACCCCCCACATCTGAGTAGCTGAGAGTTGACTGTTAGGGGACTTCCTGGTGGGCAGCGACACTTCCAGTCCTTGTTGGGTCCTGTAGAGGGGAGCAGCAACAAATAGTTCCTCTGTACCCCACCTCAGCCTGAGCAACTCTGGGGTCTTGGTGAACCCCAGCCCTAGCCTGGGAAGGAGGGCCAGGTCCCTGAGGACTTATCTCATGTAGCTGTCCCAGGCAGATGTAGGGAATAAGAGTTGGGAGACGGTGGGCCTTCTCTGCTAGTGCTGGGTAAAGGGCAGGTTTGAAGTGGCCTGGCCACTATGCCATGATGCCATGCTGTGGTCCCTATCTTCATCCAGGTATGTGAAGGGCTACCCCCCCAACTCACCCTACATTGGCAGCTCACCAACCTTGTGCCACCTCCTGCCTGTGAAAGCCCCCTTCTGCTGCCTGCGACTGGACAAGGTAAGGCTGAGCCTCCACACCTGGACTTTCCTCTGGCCATCTGCCATCCCACTTTGGTGGCATTGTGTTCAGGTCATGCTGCAAAATGGTGTAGGATCAGAACCCTCCCTGCCTGATTCCACCTGTAAGGTTAGGACGATCGTGTCCCTCACCCTCAAACACCTTGTGTGTTTCCAGCCAGGGAGGACTGTCTCCTCATATAGCCCATTGCCAGAGTTGGGCAGAGCTAGGGGCTGCTCTCAGGAGAAACTCAAGGCTCCAAGGGCCTTTGTCATCCTTTAAGGCAGTGCATGCCTGTCATTTCCTCTCTGCCTTCCTTGGAATCCCTTGCTGACCTTTGAAGAGCTTGGACTCTGTGGTTGGTGGGATATGCATTCACACATGCATGCGCGCGCACACACACACACCTGTGCAAACATGACTTGGCCCTCTGTATTTCTGTAGCTAAATGCTTCACTGGCTGGGCTCCCACCAGGCTTTGTGGGGTGCTGACTTTCAGTGGTTACCAGCAGGCTGGGCCCTGGTGGCTGGTGGCCCCATGTTTCCCCGGGGCTCCCATGTGCTACCCGTTGCACGTCCTCTGTTGTTGGCCCACCAGCTTCTCCCACAGCCAGAGTGGTACCCAGCCTGGGTTCCCCCACATTCCCAGGGCTGCAAACACAACAGCTATGAAGATGCCAAGGCCTACGGGTTCAAGAACAAGCTGATTATCGTCTCTGCTGAGACAGCAGGCAATGGGCTCTACAACTTCATCGTGCCTCTGCGAGCCTACTATCGGTCCCGCCGGGAGCTCAACCCCATTGTGCTGCTGCTTGACAACAAGTGAGGCAGTGTGCAGTCCTCACGTTGCCTCGCCTTCTGTGTGTGCATGGCGAGGGTGGGGCATCTCTGGCTAGTCCCCTGTTGTCTTCTGCGGCCATGCCTCCCTTGCCTTGCAGGCCTTAGCAGCTTTCCCTTCTAGTTTTCCTCCCAGGTGGCATGACCACCGGGATTCCCAAAACCACAGCCCCTGTCAATCCAAGGACCCAAGAAGCCTGGCAGCCAGAGCCCAAGGCCAAATCTTGGCTGTATAACCTCAGCAAGTCCAGGGCCTCAGTTTCCCGAGTGGAATAAGTGGCAGACCCTTTGACCTGGAGCCCTCTCCGACCTTGAGCACTCTTTGGGGCCCCAAGAGTGTGGGGAGGATGTACCATAGAACAGGTGGCGCCTCCAGGCCCTGCTGTCCCCACAGGCCTGACCACCACTTCCTGGAGGCCATCTGCTGCTTCCCCATGGTCTACTACATGGAAGGCTCCGTGGACAAGTAAGATGAGAACAGCCATTGCCAGGGTGCCTGTTGTCCCTCTGCCATCTTCCCCCAGAGCTCCTCAAATGAGTAGTCAGCCCCAAGCCAGGGGAAAGAGGGGGGCTGGGAGGGAACTAGGGGTGATCCTTGCCCTGTGTAGCCTGGATAGCCTGCTGCAGTGTGGTATCATCTACGCTGACAATCTGGTGGTGGTGGACAAGGAGAGCACCATGAGTGCTGAGGAGGACTACATGGCCGACGCCAAGACCATCGTCAATGTGCAGACCATGTTCCGGTGAGCCCCTGACCCATGGGAGTGGCCTCATGTGAGGTCTCCACAGAAGTGGTTATAAAGCCACTGTGAGAACCCAACCGCAGGACCCACCAGAGTTCATAACCCTGACCATTGGGCCCACAAGAGACCCCACAGCTATGACCATAGGACCCATCAGTGTTCACAGACCTCACCCCAGGATCCACGAGACTACACTTCAATGGCTACGGGACCCACCACAGACCCCACAGACCTGACCACAAGCTCTACCAGAGACCAACCCCCATAGCTGTAACACGAGGCCACCCAGTCATGACCACAGGACCAACCATAGACCCCACAACCCTGGGGGACCATCTGGGATATCACATAACCCTGACCACAGTCCTGGGATGTGCTTAGGCCCTCAGCCCTGAGTGGAGGACAACTCCCCCAATCATCCTTTCCCCAGGCTTTTCCCAAGTCTCAGTATTACCACGGAGCTCACACACCCTTCCAACATGCGGTTCATGCAGTTCCGTGCCAAGGACAGCTACTCTCTGGCTCTTTCCAAACTGGAGAAGGTAAGCAGGCCTTTCCTGATTGGGGGCCGTCCTTCACCAAGGAGCCTGAGGAGAGCAGAAAAGAGGGGAGGAAGCAGGGCTGTGGGAGCATGGGCTTCCGTCCCGCAGGAGGTAAGGAGATGGGCTGATGCTGAGTTCTCCTTGTGGAGCTACTGCCCTGAGCACCTGCAGGTCGGTAGTGTCCTCTCTGGGATCAGCCAGGAACTTTTAACAGTTACCTACAGCCTACCAAGTACCAGACACCACCTCCGTCCTGGACACTAAGGATCAGAGGGTGGGCAAAACCTGAGCAGGTGGAGCAACTGTGGCAGAGCTGCACCTAACTCTTGGACTTCTGATGCTGGAATTCCATGGGAGGTGTATCCGCTGGGCCAGATGTAGAACTTAGGGACACAAGGACTTAGTAAGGTTTTAGAGATGCACTGAGGACCCAGGAACTCAGGAATATGGGGAACTTCAGGAGTATGGGGGAGAGGTCACTATGTTGCTCTGGTATATGGTAGTTGTGGCCCTACCTGTTATCCACACAAGGGATGGCCAGGCACCGGAGGAAGTGCAGAGGAGGCCAGGAGTGGATGAGGCAGTCACAGCTGCCAACTCTTGCTGTTCTATGGGAGTCCCAAGTTCAGCCTGGGCCAGCATGTTTGTGGAGAGCTGCTGGAGATGAGCATGGCTGACTGAAGAAGTCCCAGGAGTTGTCTGGGCCAAGCCTGATTCCAGACATGAGGCAGAACAGACAGACAAGCTCTGGGGTTTCTTGCTGCACATGAGCTCAGCTCTGATCTGAAGCTAGGTCTCAGTGGAAGTGACCCATAGGAGCCTGGGATCTGGCTGAGCCAGAGAAGCACGAGGAGGCCAGGTAAGCAGAGCCCTTGCCGTCCAGCATGGCTCCTGCCATCCAGCCTACCCACTACCCTGGACTCTACCTTGCCCAGCATTGGGTCCACACTAGGAGGGTGTACCTAACAGCCAGAGGTGCTAGGATTATGGGAGACCACTGCCCCAAGTCTCATGAGGGTCCTCACAGTATGACCAAGTGTAGACTAGGCTGATGTCAAGGCATGGAGTCACAGTGGAGCCTGTGTCCCTACACACAGTTACACCCAGGGCCAACCCTGCTCCTCAGGGGCCTTCAGGGCAACCTGGAAATGGACAAGGCAGCATACAGCCAGGCCTTCTAAGGCAGATGTCAGCAGTGGAGGGTGAGGCTCTCACTCCTCCCTGAAGCATGGACCCGGTGCCTCCTCTCTGCATCCTGGACTTGTCAACTGTTGTTCATCTCAGGCAATATGGCTTTGTGACAGTAGAGGTGACAAGGACAAGCTGAGGAAGTCAGGACACCATGATATGTGACTTCATGGATGGTGGGGCTGGGATCCATACTGGATGATGACCTGGGCCCTTGGCAGACAAGATAAGGAGGGAGATGGTGAGGCTGCTGGAGCTGTGGCTGCACGGGGACTGCAGGATCCACACCACACCCACTCCTGTTGAGGCCTGTGCGTCACTGAGGACCACCCACGTCAAAGAACAAAGTGCATTCCTTGTCTGAAATAGAAGAAACTAACATTTGAAGCCCTTCCTTTCCTCCTAGTCTTACGGCCCACAGGTGGTCACTTCCTATCTAGTGCTGTTCTTACTGTTACTACAGTGGTTCACCTTCACACACCATAGTGGGAGGGCAGTGACCCTAATGCAGAACTGCAACATGGCACAACCACATCTTGTAGCTCAGACACACTTGGTTCTTTCACGGGCCAATAAAGGCCACACATCCTAGTCCCACTGTTTCACTCACTGACCCAGCACTTCCAATGCACTTGCCTGTGTCTGCTACTGGAGTGTAAGAATGGACAAAATGAGACACTTCTGCCACCTTGTCCTGTGTGTGTCCTTCTGTGTCACCCGGAAGGTATGACTGGTAGAGGGTTCACTAGTGGAGTGGCTGCCTACTACTACTCCTCCTGACAGC
This sequence comes from Pachyuromys duprasi, assembly GCA_028658305.1. NCBI lineage: Eukaryota > Metazoa > Chordata > Mammalia > Rodentia > Muridae > Pachyuromys > Pachyuromys duprasi. The sequence continues at coordinate 111,787,037 of CM053752.1, read as the reverse complement.
CTCTAGAGCTGTTGACATTTCCGTGAAGCAAATTCCTTATGCTGTGGGAAGTGTCCTCAGATGCCAGGCACAGGGACTTGGAAGATGGGGACACGTTAATGACCTTGAAATGGGAAGTGGTCCTCCATGCCCCGTTGGTCCATGTAATCAGAAGGGTACAGGACAGGCAGGACATCAGAGATGGAAGCAGTTCCACTGAGGGCTTTGAGAGCGAAGAAGAGGACACAGGCCAAGGGCTCTAGGCATCCTGGGAGCTGGTTAAGGTAGAAAGATGGTCCTGCAGAGCCTCCACAGGACACAAGGTCCACCTGGCCCTGTCTTCAGCCCCTGGGAGGCCACATTAGACTTTCAAAATCTTGAAAGCCTTGAAACGGGGTTCTGAGCCACTAAACCCGTGCCAACGTGTCCCCCCCAAAACCCTCATCAGATCCAGTCTCTGGAACTTTGTGGACATGCAAGAGGGAAGCAAGCAGCAACACACACGGCGTGCCCCTCCTGCTGACACGCTCCAGTACCCCTGACATCACAGAATGTGGTTCAGGGTCATGATAGGTGTGTGCCTCAGTGTGTGAGGGCCTTGCTTCCACATGCAAGTTGTTATCTCGCAGGTCCTGGGTCCTACTCCCTTCCCAGAGCCCAGACTCTCCCTAGGCTCTGGCCTTGACAGTGTCTGGGGGATGCAGCTGGACATTCAAGCCTGCTGGCCAGAAGTCTGTTGGTATGCACACAGATGCATATCCATGTGCACATGCATAAATACCATGCACACATGCTCATGCACACAAAATGCATGCATGCACTTACCACATATACAAGTACACACATGCATACATATACCTCACATATACATATCCTGTGTACACATCTTTGATGGCCACCCTCAGTCCTATATGCCATCTGAGGACCCCTTTCTTTCAGCAAGAACGGGAGAATGGCTCCAACCTGGCCTTCATGTTCCGCCTGCCATTTGCTGCTGGCCGAGTGTTTAGTATCAGCATGTTGGATACACTGCTCTACCAGGTCAGCTGGGATGTGGAGGGAAGTGGGCAGGGTCCCATGATCCCGGACCAGAGCCCACAATCACTCTCCTGCTGATATCTGCTCCCACTGCTCTGAACAGTCTTCCCAAGGTCCCCTGAGCCTTGTTCCTGCTGGAACAGCAAATCTCACTGTCCTCAAGGGTACCCTGGTACCACTCTGGGGGTTTTGGGTCCCATCCTTTTTGGACTTCATGTGCTAGGATGGCAGGCAGGTGGCTTCTGCGCGTGGTGAGGCTGAAGCATCTGCCTCACGTGGTCCTGCTGCCCCACAGTCCTTCGTGAAGGACTACATGATCACCATCACCAGGCTGCTCTTGGGCCTTGACACTACACCAGGCTCTGGCTACCTCTGTGCTGTAAGTATAGGCAAGGTGTACAGTGCCCCATGACATAGGCCTGGCACCCTCCTTGGATCACTGCAGACCTGGGGCTCTGGGTACCATTGTAGCCTCTTGGCAGCTCAGGGCTTCCTGCTCGTTGCAGATGAAGGTGACCGAGGATGACCTGTGGATCCGCACTTACGGCCGACTCTTCCAGAAGCTCTGCTCCTCCAGTGCTGAGATCCCCATCGGAATCTACAGGACTGAGTGCCACGTCTTCTCTGCTGAGGTGCACTCCCATTGCTGTACAGTTTCCGCCCTTGCAGCCCAGCTCTGGGAGCTGTGTGTGATGGATGTTTGCCAGGCTTCTTCCAGGCAGGCTCAAGTGTCTAAAACCTTTGCCTCCAGTGAGGGCAGCTGCTACTCAGGGGGAGCGGTGACCTTGGCGACTGGGTGGGGCAGCGGGAAGGGTCTGGTGGGCAGCATGCCCCCCACTCCTGCCCTGCATGTTCCGTGTGGATGCTGAGAGTCTAAGGTAAGGGCAGGCACGCCCACAGGCCCCACACAGCCCTTGGTTTCCTTTACAGCCCCACGACCTCAGAGGCCAGGTGAGCACCCCAGGCCCCGTGTGGAGTTTCTGCTTTACCTTTGCTTCTTGCAGTTCCTTCCTACCTTGATCAGAGCCTTGGGAAGCAGGAGGGAAATTTAGATGTGTTGGCCACTGGGCAGTTCAGAGTGGGAGGCTTTCAGCAGTTACCATCTTCCTATACAGCGGGGAAACCAAGGCAGGGGGGAATCACCTATGGGTTCACCCACATCACCTGTACCTCTCATCCCAGCCCAGCTCCATGCACCATCAAGAGATCACACTGTGGCAGGTACCCCATGGCCTGACCCCCCCCACACACTCATTATCCCTCCCAGTCTCTGCAAGGAACTACCTGGTGGGGTCCTCACATTGTCCCCAGTACCTCACATGCCCCCTCTGTTTACCCTGACTCCCAAGGACAGGGATCACTGCCCCACCTGCATATGAGGAGGCTGGTACAGACGGGGGGGCCCTGTACTAGGGCAAAGGCCAGGATATGCTGACCCTAGATGCACCCTCAGCCCCAGGGAACTGGGGACAGGCTGGCTCCACCCTGGATCATATTTGAGCAGGTCCAAGAGGCCAGGCAGACTGGGGTACAGGTGGGAAGGTAGGACTTCACAGTCCTCTGGCCTGGAGAAGGCTGGAGCTCACAGTATGCCAGGGCCCATCTCCTCTCCTGGCACCTCAAGCCACGGGGGTCCCCAGCCATAGCCCTCCTGCCTGCCCAGTCTCAGATCTCTGTGAACATGGAGGACTGCGAGGACACTCGGGATGCCAAGGGACCCTGGGGCACACGGGCTGCGTCCGGCAGTGGCAGCACTCATGGCCGCCACGGGGCCAGTGTCGACCCAGCGGAGCACCCACTACTGCGCCGCAAGAGCCTGCAGTGGGCCCGAAAGCTGGGTCGCAAGAGCAGCAAGCAGGCGGGGAAGGCACCTGCGGCCACGGAGTGGATCACCCAGCAGCGGCTCAGCCTGTCCCGGCGCTCGGAACGCCAGGAGCTCTCGGAGCTGGTCAAGAACCGAATGAAGCACCTGGGACTGCCCACCACTGGCTATGGTAAGGGCAGGCCACAGGGCAGGGCAGGCTGGACAGTAGCAGAGCAGCTGACAGGCATCTCACACCAGCAGGGACAGCCCTGGCGCACAGTGGGCCTGCTCGGCAGAGGGCAGAGGAGTGCCGCAGCCACCTAGTGTGGCTCAGTTCTACCACTCTTGGAGCCTCAATTTCTCCACCATAAAGTAAGGGACTTAGAGAAAACAGAGTGGACAGCCAAGCCAGCTCTTCAAGCCTTCAATAGTGATCCAAGTCCAGTCTTACCTTTTCATGAGAGACATGAAAGGCAAGGAGTTGGCAGGGCCACCACCCACCCATGGCCTGGCCAGGGGTGGGTGGGGCAGTCATCAGGGATGAGAATGACCTGCACCTTTCTCTCTCCAGCCCATGTTCTTCCCTAGGAGTCATCAAGTTTCTGTGGCTTCAGAGTCAGCCCTAGGGGAGCATCTGTGTGAGCAGATTTTTGTAACCCCCTCCTCTCTGTGCCATTTTTGGGTGATAATCTGTGTAACTTTGATCAGGCCTTCCTGCTGATGAGGTCAGAGGGGCCCAAGATCTCTGTTCTGGCCTGTACCTCTCCCCATTCCCTCAGCACCTCCACACTAGCCATAGCCAAGGCCCACCCTGCATTCTGATGTCCACCATCACCCAAGTAGGAGGCGCTGCATATGTTGGCAGTTCACATTGGGTATTCTGGGCATATTTACAAGGCAGTGCTAGACTTGACTAAGGGGAAGGCCCAGGGACAGCTAAGAGCAAGATTTTGAGAACATGACCATGCAGAGCCTTTCCTGGCTATGAGTACACTGTGGAGAGTATTCCTTCAAAGCCCTAGATCTAGCAGTCCCCTCAGGTCTGCCTGGATAGCCTTCTGCTTCTGGGAACTAACCACCAAGGCTAAGGGGACTTCAGCATTCATGAGCCATTGCTAGTACTAGCAGATGCAAAGTCCGGCTCACATGACCACACTCAGCAGTGTCACCTGCCCTGGGTACCCCTAAGCCTCTGCAGCTCCCACCCCTACCTGCCAGAGCTTGGCAGATAAGAGTCAGGTTCCCTTTGGCAATTGACTTGCTTCTGAGGTGGCTAGTACTGGCCATGGTTATCCCAGTGTGGGCAGTGTCTGCGTGTAGCCGGCCACTGCCCTCCACCCACTCTGCTGTGCCAGTGTGGCCGCCCTGCCAATGCTTGCTGACCTCTCTCTCTCTCTGTTTCTGTCTGTGCCTCTCCTATGTGTTCCATAGAGGACGTAGCAAATTTAACAGCCAGTGATGTGATGAATCGGGTAAACCTGGGATATTTGCAAGGTAATTCTGCTCCAGTGAATACTGGCCACCACACGGGATGTGTCAACCCTTTGCCACCTTGGCTGGGCCAGGCAGTGACTAGGAGAGAAGAGAGGGCTTTGTGTGTCCACAGTGGGTTCTCAGAACCTTCCTCCTTGCTTTGTTCTAGCTGGGGGCCATGGAAGCCCAGATGATGGTACCCAACCTGGTCCCAGGCTTAACCTAAAATACTTTACCGAGTTCTGTTATTGGGATGTGCTATGGCATTCAGCTTTGCCCTGTCTACACAACAGGCCATCTCAGCAACAGCTGGCCTTCTAGCTAATCCCATGAGATACCCAAAGTCCCTGTGTATCTTAGTGGGCCTCCTGCCAGGCATGAGACTGGAAATTAAGGTTGGCATTCTGTGCCAAGGCATAGGCAGGCCTGGATTGCACAAGACAGGTATATTTGGGGCTTCAAGAGAAGGCTCTACTCTGGTGGGTGTCTCCTCCAAGGAGCTATTTCCCACTATGGCCTGTCAGCACCCAGGGTAGAGCCTAAGCCACTGTCTTTGGTGCTCCACCTCCAGCCAGGTTGCCTGGGAGCTTTAGAGGTATCTGGACCCAAGTAGATATCACTTTAGCTGCAAATGAGGATTTGCAAGGATGGCTGTGGGCAGCCACAGAAGTGAAGTGTTGGCATCTCCTCGGCTTGTGGTTTTCCTCATCCTGCCCCTCAATAACAGCATTCTTGGAAGCTGGGCCCTCTGCTGGGCACTTGGGGTTCTGATCTGCTGGTGATTTCCACAAACCAAGCATACCCTGCACCAAGCTACATCTGCTTCCTGTGTGGCTCCTAGGCAAAAGGGGCAGGCGAGGGCTTGGGCAGCAACTGCAGGGTCACAAGATACTCTTGGGTGTTCATTGAGCATCTCTGGGGAAAATGTGCTTGGCAGCAGGGACTCAGTATCCTACATGCAGCAGGAAGTGGTGTCAGGATGTCAGGCCAGAATGCCACACCCTGCTCAGAAAGGGGCAACACTCAGGGTGGGGTTGGACCCAGGTGCTCAGTGTGCATAGAAAGCAGGATGAAAGAGCACAGCCCTGGAGTTACTCTGGTTCTGAGATGAGCAAGCTCTAACTACACAGGGAAATGGTAGTGCAGATGCCCAGGCCTGGGTCTAGGGGTATTTGGCTGGGGGAGGAGAAAGAGGGTGAGAGGGCCACTGCAGAGGCCTGAGCTGTTGGGAGTTTCCATTCTAGAAGTGCATTCAAGCAAGGCCTCGTCCTTGCCCTGCAGTCCACCTTTACCAAACTTGGGCATGCTGAGGCCACCTCAGGGTAGTTGGCTTGCCCTCCCCAGCCAAGCAGTTGGAGTCAGTGCCACAAGACTGACCACAGCCCCACCCTGGCACTCTAGCTGGGATTTGGGCCCCTTAGCTCAGCACCACAGAAACACAAAGCCAAGCCAAGTTCTGCCTTCTCATGGGCTTTGCTAGTCTCAGACATTCCAAGATCTGCTCCTGGTTGGAGGAGAGTGGGAACCTATGGTCCAGCCTTAAGGAGGAAGGATCCAGCAGCTTCTCACAGTTAGGGCTTCTGGCCCCACCTGTGGGATGTCTGTATGGTAGCCCTGATGGACACAGATCAGTGGCTCTGCTCTGAAGTGTCGTGAGCATACCTGAGTACCCCTACTTCTGCACAGACTCTGCTGCCCCTGCACTGCCCACCCCAGAACTGCATGAGGGACTTTGTCCCAGAATCACACACCTCCCACTTGGCTCCCAACATGAGCCATACATTGAGGGATCTTGACTGTAGAATCTGGGGAAAAAGAAGGAACTGATGCTTATGGGACAGAACAACATCCTATTGTGGGGGACTGGCCACCTACCCTGCAGAAGTAGACAGGTGTTGTCTTCATTTGAACTACCCACTGGCCCTGAGGCCCAGCCCGTGCCTCCATTTCACAGAAGCATTTTGTGCCATATTCCTGCATCCTGGGCTATAGCTCTGAGGGTAGGGCAAGCCCTACCCTGGCTCAGTTGGCTCCCTGGCACATTCTTTAGTTTCACAGAGGGGTCAGCCTCTTTCTTAGGGCTACGTCCAGCATGACCAGAGAGAGAGAATTGGGAGGGGCCAGGCCGAGGATGTTCTGTCTCGGGTCTCAGGTCACCTTCATTTTTTATATCCTTTGAGTCCAGAAGTACCTTTAAATATGAAGTGGGTAAAGTGAGGCAAAAAAGCTCAGGGCCACTCCAGCACTGTATGTGGTCATGGTGTCCTGCTGGTCAAGCACACACATCAATGAGCTCATTGGCAGCATCTCCAGGACTGCTCACATTCCTATGGGTTACATCCATGGTAACCCTGGGGTTAGGCGCTGGGCTCTCTCTGTGGAGGAGCAGCAGCATAGCCACAAGCAGGAGGAAATGACCCTGTTCTTCAATCAGTGAGTGCAACGTATAGGGAGTAGAGGTAGCCTTTCTAGTCCCCAGGGGTGGTAGCACCTGCAGAGCACTTCAGGGAGGCCTGGCAGATGTAGTTGTGGGGCAGATGGTGTGTATGTTATACGGCTGTGCATGTGGGTATTATAGGTATATGGATGTGTCATACGTGCAGGTGACCGCTGTGTGTTTAAGTATACATAGTTATATATGCAGGTGAAGGCATGCATGGTTCTGCACAAGTGTGCTCAGATGTTACGCGAGTATGTATGCATGTGAGCATATGCACCTGCCCATACAGACCTGTAGAAAGCAGGAATGTGCAGGTGTGCTCGGTGCCTCTGCTCAGGCCCCCACCCCCCCACATACACACTGAGATGTCACTTGAAGTTGGCTGAACAGACAGGTGGGAACCAGTGCTCTGCTGCTGCTATGGCTGAGCCCTGCTCAGTGCAGGCAGGCAGCTGAGGACAGGGGTCAGGGTGATCAGTCAGTGACCAAAAAGGTTGGAAAACTAGCTCCCCTGGCTCCTTGGGGTTCTGCAGAGCTGTGCTGGGTGGAGTTGTGGTGATGCTTGGGCTATGTCCTTTGCAGATGAGATGAATGATCATCATCAGAATACCCTTTCCTACGTACTCATCAACCCCCCACCAGACACAAGGCTGGAGCCCAACGATATTGTGTGAGTATAAAGTCCAGGCCCTCCCACCATCAGACGTGGGGTTCTGTGACCTACAGTTGGCACAGTTCTGGTGTAGCTGGCTGCCTGGCTTGCCATTCCAGGGTCTTCCTTGGTATCTTCTTCAGGTACCTCATCCGTTCCGACCCCCTGGCCCATGTGGCCAGCAGCTCCCAGAGTCGCAAGAGCAGCTGCAGCAACAAGCTCTCATCCTGTAATCCTGAGACCCGGGATGAGACACAGCTCTGAGCAGTGAGAAGGCCATGCTGGGGCAGACAGGTGGACACGAAACACAAAAGGGAGCATTATCACACCCTAGCCTGGCCCACACAGGCTGCATGATGACTTTCTATAGTGGCTCTAAGGCTTGCCCCCAGAAAGGAAATCCTCTCAGCGGGGCCAGTAGTAAGACCACTGGACGACCCTGAAAGCTGGCAGGGAGCACTTTTTAATCTATTTTTACAAATCTCTTTGATTTACGTCTCTTTACATAGCTGTACCACAACTCGTGACTGGGTTCAGGCCAAAGCGTGAGGCAAGCAGCCAAAGGATGGAACAGGGACTGGACACTGCCCCAGAGCCCACCACCGTGAATGGCTTCACTCGGAAACTTCTGCAGGGATGCTGGGGGCCATAGAAGGAAAGACCTGGAACTTCTATGGGGGTCCTCCTGCAGTGTGTGCTTTAGCCTCACAACATGCTGCTCTGATCAGAGCTGCTACACGGCTCTGGGAATATACACCAGGGCCTATGGGTTGCCTCTCCCCAGAAGCAGGAATGGGGGCCAATCAGTAAAGATGCCATGCATCTTTTAAGGAGAGGAGAAAAACAGGGACTTGGAAATCTGGTCAGGAGGCCCCATCCTGACCCTGAGCTCTGCAGCCCCTGCGGGGGTCTGCAGTGCATCCTCACGGAGTCCTGCGGCTTTGGCTATGGAAGTCAGATACTGTTTCTAGCCATCACATTTGAGCTTCCCCAGCCATGATGTTTGGGGACCCAGGACTGGCAGTCGATGTGTCTCTCTGGACCATTTCAGACACTCAGAGCAAAGTGTTATCTCTAAACACCTGGTCTGAGAAGCACAATTAACTCTGGGCCCTGGCCATGGCTCGGGTCTCCAGGGATTGCTCCAGGCAGCTGACTTCATTCTTGTTTGTGGTTTGTATGGTCGGAACTGGAACCTTCTATTAAAATGGTTACACCCTGCAGGCATGCATGGAATAAGGCAGCCCATCAAGGCTCCAGAGCACTGGATGTGGAATACCTCAGAGACTCACCTGTTTTAGAGCTAGAATTGTTTCATGTATTCCTCACTACAGACCTCACAAACTAGCCCGTAACCTCTGGCATGGCCAGCATGGCCTTCCTAAAACACTAACAAAATCCTCTGTGGCTATGAGTGGCTGGGTCTGGGCAGGTGCCCCAGGGTGTGTGGGGTATAATGCCCAGAGGACCTCCAGCAAGCTGTCCATCAGCCTCTATGGCCCAGCATGCACCTGAGGAAGGCACAGCTCACATAAGGCCCCAAACCTGTGGAAATCTCTCCTCAACCCACAATGGGGAGGAAGGTGCCCCTGGTGTGACTATGTGAACCACCACTGCCCACTTTGGGTGCTTCTTGAGTGTACTGAAAGGCTGAGGTGAGTGGGATGGACTAAAGGGCCCAGGCTTTCTCAGAGCAAATGGAAATTCAGGTGGGCAGGCAATAAGGAGCAGTTGCTATAGTGTGCCTGAGAGGGTGCTTAGGGCCAAGCCTCCCTGTCCCATGACCTGCCTGCAAATCCAGCCTTCCTGCCACACACCTGCTCACAAAGTATGCATGAGTCCTGGGGAGGTGTTATGGGACAGAGTTGGCTGTGGGGACCTGGAAGTTCTGCAGCCTGCGTTAAGAAGCAGGTAGTTTAACACTGGGCGAGAGTGGCCAGGACTTACCTAGGCTAGGATCTTATCAGTGGCCATCAGTCTGTAGCAGGAGGGGTCTTAGCCTGTGCCCACTTTCTATCTCCCTGCTCAGCCACCTGCCTGGCTGCTGAGCCCAGAGAAACAGCAGAGCTGGTCTTCATCTAGATGGGACCAAAGTCTTCAGGCCTGCACTGGAAGGGCTGCCACCTCTGAGACACCTTGGGAAAAGCCACCTGACCCATATGTGGATTGGATGTTTACTTTTTTGTGCACCTACAGCATGGAAAAACATTTTCAGTCACCAATAGTGTGTGTGAGAGGGGTGGGGGTCTCCTCCCGAAGGTATAGGGAGATAATTCCAGCTCCGCCTTTTGATAGTTCTAAAGATGCCAAGCCCTGGGACTGATACTTGGACCAGGAAGATTTGTGTGCTGCGATCAATAAAAGCCACTTGCATAGCTGGAACCTTCCATGGCTTCCATTGCCTTCATCTCCAGGCTTGGAAGACAACCTGTCTTTTGCAGTATCCCTATCCTCTGCCATCCCTGCCCTCATACCCTGCTGGCCTTAAGGGCTCGCATAAACACTTGTTTCAAATGGAAAGGCCCTGCCTTTCCACTGCAACAGAACTTTCAAAGTACACAAAATTAGCAAAAAGGCTTCTCTCTCTCTTGTTCCTAATTAGCCAAAAACTGCTCAAAATAGTGCCAAGTGTCTTGGGTGCTGTAGCCTGTGGTTAAGTGAGGCAATGGCAGCAGTGACTAGGAGTGGTTCTGTGGGGGTTGGGGGGCGCTCAAGAGCAGGGAGTCTGTGCAGTATGTGTTTGCTGGAGGTTCTAGGCCGTCTCAGTAATTTGTTTTTAAAGATGGGCACTGACAGAGACAGAAACCATGGCAAAACAGTTGCACACAGGGGTGACACCAATCCAGCTATACATCTGCCACATCAGCTGGCCAATGACAAGACAGAGCCACAGTGGACAAGAAAGCAAGACTCTGAGACATAACCCATCTCCCAGGTCCCTCTCATTCCAACAATCCATGTGCCTCAAGCTGCAAGGCATATGGTTGGGTTTCAAGACAGATTCCCAAGGGTGTGTGACCAGTCTGCCTCCGCCAGAACACCCAGGTCACGCTCAGTGCCGCCATGTTCTTATCCCACCGTTCTGACCCTTCACCTTAGACTCTCCCCATGGAGTCACATCTTAATGACTTCAAGGGTCTTTTAAAATTGAGTCACAATCCCCCCCCTTGGATAAACTTCCTTAGGAAGACAGTGTAGAATACAAAGAAATATTGCATTTGAGTAACAAGGAAACAATATTGTTGTGGGGAAGCTAACAGTTTTAGATAATACCTTATTAATTTCAGTTTATTTTCTGTCTTCCCTTCTGTGAAAGCAGGTTCGTTGAGAATGGGGTTCTCTGTGTCTAATGCTCACTGCACACAAAGCAGAGACATACCTTTGGTATCAATAAAGTTTTGGATATATTATATTTTATTCTCTCATACATATTTCCCCTCCCTCATTCCTTCCCATCCTTCCCCTATTCCCCATATCAACTCCTCCTGCTTCCCTTAATAAAACAAAAACAGACCTCCTAGAGCTATCCACTGAACATGGCCTAACAAGATACAATAAGACTAGACACAACCCTCACAGCACGGATGGACATGGCAACCCAGTAGGAGGAAAAGGGTCCCAAGCATAGGCAAAAGAATCAGAGACACCCTCTACCCCATTGTTACTAGTCTCATAAGAACACTGAGCTACACAAACATAGGTACACACAGAGGTCCTAGCTCAGATCCACACAGGGCTGGTGTTTGTCGCTTTAGTTTCTGTGAACCCCCATGAGCAGACGAAGGTACCTGTCTGTCCCAGACCCTGCAGTGTATGTTCCCAATGCAACTCCAACTCACACTGGTGAGCTGGTGGTTAGCATCTGCTTATGTAGACAAACAGCTGCAACCCTGGCTCAGAGTCCAGATCCCTAGGGGGAGCTCTGCCTGGGCAACTCTGGTTACCCCTAAAACGTACCTGCCAGGGATAGACAGCAAGCCCCACCCTCTTTCTTTGTTCAGACTCGTTGGCCAGGGACATCCTAGTGTTTCCCTGGCCCAGGGCCTGCTCTTCTTCCAAGTGGGAGCATCCAGCTCTGCATGTGTTACATGGATCAACAGAGATGTCCCAAACAGCTGGTAGTGGTCCAAAAGACAGCAGGCGGTGGGCTCTTATTGTCCATGCCCAATGTCCACCTGAAGCACATGTCCACTAACTCGGATGGAAAGCCATGGCTTTTTTTTTTTTTTTGCATGGCCAGAGGCACTCTTCCCTCAGACTCAGGGATCATCTCATAGGGCAGGCAGGTATTCCCTTCACCAGGGAAAGTGAAGCACTGGCCCACTGTTAAGAGCTGAGTAGCAAGGCACAAACCAGGACTTTTGAAGTAAACTTCTCAGAACCTCCATCATCATACCAGGTTAGACTGCTGGGGTAGCAGTACCTTTGGGTGGTACCTACGCCAACTCTCCATCTTGAGGTCCCACGGAAGCCACATAGGGCAGCTAGGCTGGGACACACCTGCCCCACCCCTCCCCCCAAAGCAGCGCCTCTCATCACTGCTCTGCCCACTCCCCTCAGGTGGAGTTCTAGCAACCAAGAAAGGCCAACCTCCAGGCCTGCCCAGGGCTTGGAAGCAACAGGATCAGCACATAGCATTGGCACAAAACAATGTTGCAGGCTGCACTGCTGACCTGCAGAGAGCTGGGCCAGCCTGTCCTCAGAGGTCCCTAATTGGAGGCACTGCCATAGCTCCCTGTTAACACTTCACCTGAAAACATTTTCTTTTCCCAAGCCATATGAGAAGATGAAATCTCACCCACTATGGCACAGTGAAGACACAAACCAAGCTGAGTGTGGTGGCACATATCTTTGATCCCAGGATTCAAGAAGTAGAGGGCAGGCTGATATACACAGCAAGTATATACCAGACCCTGTTTAAAAAAAAAAAAAAAGAGGGGGAGGGAAAATGGGGAGGGTTGCTTAGAAAGACCCAGCGGTTGCTGCTCTTCTGAAGGACCCAGGTTCCTAGCACCCACCTGGCAGCTCACAACCATCTGGAACATCAGTTCCAGGAGACCTGATGCCTTCTTAGACCTCTGCAGGCATGAGGCAGGTATAGCTTGTAATCTATACATGCAGGAAACATATACATAAAACTACAAAAACCCTCACCAGCATAGTACAGTAGAGCATAGTGAGACAGGCAGAGGCGTCCAGAACTACCAGGTTCTGCTTCTGCCCCTAGACACAGGATGTTCTTCAGCACTTTGGCCCAGTGAGTCCTGTTGCCCCAGGGTCCAGATATCAAATGAGGGATGCCACCTTCCAGACTGTTTGAACCTAGAGAAGATCCTGCTTCCTCTACAATTAATAAATCCCCTTCACTTACCTGATCCAGGTGCTTCATCTTATCAGACCCAGACCAGTTGGTAATGGGAACAGTCAACCTACTTTATGAGCCCTCTGTTATATACAGGTGAATCACTGAAGTACAACAGGCCCATCACCAACCCAGGCAGCAGTCAGTCTGGACTGAGTTCTCTGCCCATGACCACTGGACCCTCCCTGGTTGCCTCTCCCCTCCCCACCCCCCACACACACCTCAGTCTCACTGCGTAGCCCAGGCTGGCTGTAAGTTCATGATCCTCCTGCTTCCACTGTCTAGATGCTCATGTTACAAAGCTGTGTTTCATCACTAACACACACTACTGTGTATTCTTTGGGTACTTTCCAGTATTTCCACCATTCCAAAATGGGAGGAAAATCATGTGAAGTCAGCTTTCCCAGCAGAAGCCTTGCTGAGGTGACATCTGTCATGGCAAAGTATGTCCCCAACTCCCATGTTCAGGTGCTAAGCCCCAGAACTTTAGAATGGTTTGGTGTAAGGCTTTGAAAGAGGAGAACCAAGGAAACAAGGACATGGGTGATCCATGCCTTCTCACTGGTGTTCTTCTAAGTGATTAAGTCATACATAAAGAAGGACACAGGGTGGAGACTGTCTTCAAGCTGAGGAAAGTGGCTGTAGGAGCTAGACCTACTTCTAGCCTCCAGGACTGTGCAAGACAAACTCTGTAGTAAAGAGTGTGTGTGAGTGTGAGAGAGAGAGTGTGTGTGTGTGTGTGTATGGTGGGGGGAGGGTGTGTGTGCCTGAATGCAAGTGCTTGCCAGCAAGCTGATTCTGACAATGTGTAGAAAGGATAGAGCTGGGTTCATTCAGTCCAGAAAAACAAGTTTGTCTAAACACCAGGAAGAAATAACAGTAAGAAAAAAAGTCACCGTCATTTCAGTGGGATAAAATGCATTCTATAAACCCCCACCTAATCTGGCACACTAGAAAAGGAAATCTACAAATAGGACCAGGAGGGTGCCCAACAGCTCTGCTAGGCAGCTGTGGGTAGAAGCTGCATCAAGGCAAGGAGGCAGGAAAGACAAACCAAAGCCTTAAGGACAGTCCTTTTCACAGAATGTGAACAGAGTTCAAGTGCCTCTATCTAGTGTAAGAATTAATAAAGACTTGAACAAGATGGCTCATGACAAGTTTGACAGAAGAATCCTTTGTGTTCAGATGCTGTCTGCATCAGTGTTATTAATGGGAAACATGAATACAGGCAAAAACTCCCCAGCACCCTCACAGCTGCAGGCGCTGGACCAGCCACAGCTCACCTGAAGGCCCAGGCACCATCCTCTCATGGCCTCTGAAGAGCTTCGTTCCCTCTGTGATCTCAACTCTTCTACCTGTATTTAACGTAACCCACCCACCAACACACCACCAGTTCAGAGAAGAGGAAGAAAGCCACAGAGCAGCTAGCACTGCTGACAGCGAGAACAGGGCGCGGGGGGGTGGGGGACACAGGCAAGGCAGTCTTGGTCACTACCACAGTCTCACTTACCCAGTAGCACACAGACTCCTATACTTTCCCCAGCCCAAAGCCAACCCCAACAACAAGCCAAAACCAAGGTTACTCTAAACCAAGTAACCAAGAGGTTACTTTAAAAGTCTTCTGACCCTATAGCAGAGAGGGAATTTGGTTGGTTGGTTTTGGGGTTTTGTTTTTTGTTTGTTTGTTTGGTTGGTTGGTTTGGTTTGTTTCCCGAGACAAGGTTTCTCTGTGTAGTCTTGGCTGTCCTGGACTCGATCTGTAGACCCGGCTGGCCTTGAACTCACAGAGATCCACCTGCCTGCTCTGCTGAGATTAGAGAGGGAAATTTTTAACACTTGATAATGCAGCCCTAGAAAGCTTAAGAATTATTTATCACAAGACAGCATGAAAAGTGAAAAGCCAATCAATTAGCAAAAGATAAGGAAATAGGCAAAAACTTGTACAGACTGCTTACAAGACAAAAAGCATAACCAGCCAATGAAGAGATGGAAGTATGGTCAACTTCATGTGGTCAGGAATGCCCACTGAGAGCAGGGTGGTGATAGAGACAGCACACGCCTTTAATCCCAGCACTCGGGAGACAGAGGCAGGAGGCTCTCTGTGAATTTGAAGCCAGCCTACAGAGCTCAGTCTACAGAGTGAGCTCCAGGACAGCTAGGGCTACACAGAGAAACTCTTTGTCTCAAAAAACCAAACCAAACCAAAACCAAAATCAAAATCAAAACTGAGTGGAAAGAGGTTAAGGAAACCGGAACCTCACAGGAGGGGAGTCTGACGAATACATGGCTGAACAAATGACAACCCATGTTGCTCCAAAGCCCTGACCCTCCAGGACCCTGTGTGGCAGCACCCAGCCAGGTGGACCCACAGGCCCTGCAGCAGGAACAGGACTGTGGGGCCCTCCTGTGGAATCCTCCACTTTACTCACTAAGAAGCCAGAGGGCAACGGCTCCTCCACTTCCCCAGAAGGCTCCCTGGGTCTGAGATGTGCCCACTCTCTACTGTTCCATCTGAATGACTTTGCACATGCTGGCTGCATTTCCTTCTCACGGACAGAGACACTCAAATCTCACCAACTCTGCCTCTTGGGAGTAGCTACATCACACCTCCATCCTACTCACAGGAAAGTGCCAAGTGAGTGCTAGTGCACGATGCCGCAGGCCTGCTCACACTGCATCCCACATGGCACCAGCGACGGTCTGAGGAAGAGTACCAGCCACCTGGCAGCACTGAGGAAGGCAGAGATGACGGGGTCAGCTCGCACCTACATGCTCTGTCCTGTGCCTATTTAATGCCTTAAAAAATACTCAGGACGGCAGAGGCAGGCGGATCTCGGTGAGTTCAAGGCCAGCCTGGTCTACAAGAGCAAGGCCAGGACAGCCAAGGCTACACAAAGAAACCCTGTCTCAAAAACAAAAACAAACAAACAAACAAAAACATCCTACAGCCTTCCTGAACTCAGGAGCAGAGGCAAGCATCTGTCTCCTTGAGCTCACCTGACACAAGTTTAACTACCTTTTATTGACCACCCACCAATTACTAACAGGCAGACTAACAGGTAGACTAAAGGTCTACCTTGAACTACACACACAGTATACGGACCAAAACCATTTCTGTCTTTTGAAAACAATAGCTGCCATGGGCTACATCTGTGCAAGGGTTCTAGGTTATCTCCACACATGGTCCTTGGTTGGAGTATCAGTCTCAGAAAAGACTCCTGGGCCCAGATTTCTTGGTTCTGTTGTTCTCCTTGAGGAGCTCCTGTCCCTTCCAGGTCTTTCATCTCCCCTTTCTTTTTTGTAAGATTCCCTGCACTCTGTCTAAAGTTTGACTGTGAGCTTCAGCATCTGCTTTAATACCATGCTGGGTAGAGTCTTCCAGAGGCCCTCTGTGGCAGGCTCCTGTCCTGTTCCCTGTTTTCTCCCTCTTCTCTTCGGACATTCATCCCATTTGCCTTTCTGAATGAGAATTGATTATCTAAGTGGGTTCCCTACTAAGGGGAACAGGGACTGTCTCTGACATGAACTCAGTGGCTTGCTCCTTCCTTGATCACCTCCCCCTGACAGAGGGGCAGCCTTACCAGGCCACAGAGGAAGACAATGCAACCAATCCTGATGAGACCTGACAGACTAGGGTCAGAGGGAAGGGGAGGAGGACCTCCCCTATCAGTGGACTTGGAGAGGGGCATGGGAGGAGATGAGGGAGGGAGGGTAGGATTGGGGGAGAATGAGGGAGGGGGCTACAGCTGGGATATAAAGTGAATAAACTGTAATTAATTTAAAGAAAAATGCAAAAAAAGAGAGAAAGCAATAGCTGTGTGAGTTCAACTGAAAACAACCACACAGAAGCCCAGTTCTGCAGCACTAGACCCTGGCTGGAGCTTGGCTGTTCCCTGACCCCACACCACAGTGAGCATAGAGCCACCCTCTCAGGTTTGTGGCCTCAGTGACTAGAACTAGTAGCAGTGGCTGCACAGGACTCCCACAAGACTCCCACAAGGCCACATAATCAAACACGGAAGACCCCTCCCTCTAAAACCACAAGGAAACGTTTTCCTGCCTATGGCACGAGTTAGCCTCTTTCTCTACATACCAGAAAACAAGACAGGGTCACTTCCAGCCAGGTTACAAACCTGGAAGAGCATAGATCTTGTCTTGGAGTGGGGACAGGCACCCTACTCCCTGAAGCTTGCATGTACTCAGAGGAACACCAGCCAGGACCTTTCCTCAGGCACTAGCTTTGAGAATGAGGCTGGCTTGGGCCTTCCTTATCATGGGAAAGGGGCTACCATACTGCTGCTAGGATTGTACCACCCATCTTAACTGTGAAGAAACACTGTACCTGTGTGAACCACCCATGCAGCGCAGCCTGGGCTGGGATACTAACCCACCACTCAAGCTTTGCTGTGGTGCCTCCTTACCACTCAGTGGATGACTAGGGAAAACAAACACACAGACCTTGGCTGGGTAAGGACAGAGCACTACAGTCAAAATGTACCTTCCCAGGACACAACCCCGGCAAAGCGTGAGGGATGCAGGGGCAATAGGAGGAACCTAT
>CM053752.1:111729733-111769631 GCA_028658305.1 Pachyuromys duprasi | reverse complement strand
ACCCCCAGATTACACCTCAAGACACCAGGAAAGACCCTGAGCCTGCAAGGTACATGTTTATTGCAAAGGAATCAGTGGGACATGAGAGGACCTGGGCTGCTTCCCGGCTGGCACTGGCTACAACCACAACACAGCAGGCAGTATGAGCTTTATACGTGTGGCACCATAAAATGATCACTGATAGGCTCAGGACACCAAGATCAAAGCCATCTTACTAAATAAACCAGAATCACTCTGTAAAAGTTTACCAAAGTTAACTTTCAGCAACAACAAAAAAATTTACTTTCCAAATAACATAGTTCCAAACAATGTAGAAGTAAATTTTATTATGACACTTTTCAATATTATCTGAAGTAGTCTGGGCCTTGGAAAGTATAACTGGTGATTGCACTGCAGATCAAAAAGTCACACCAGAAATGTTATCTTAGGCATGTATGCATACATGTGTGTACACAGGCCATCTACAGACTCCATGTGCACATATAGGTATATCCCTTGTGTACACACACGTGTACCTGCACAGGCCCCTCACTTCCCCATGTGTCTACACACATGTTTCTGAGACATGTTTTTAATACTAACCATCCTGGGCTCCTCTGGGGAATGTTCCACGTGAGAAGACATGGTGTTGAATCACGTGACACTTTCTGCACAAAGCCCAACCATAAACCAGCAGCGCATCTAATACTGCTGAAAGGCAGTATAAGGAGAGGAGCCTCGACAGCTCAGCTGGTCAAGACACGGTGCCCACACACTGGAGGAGTCAGGAAGTGCACAGTGTGTAGCACAGACTGACTGCTCCAGCCAGAAGGCAAAGTCTTATACCGGAAACTTAAAAAACAAAAAACACTGCTGTGCCATGGCATACAGGAGACACGGGGGCTGCTAAGCCACCAAGTCACATGGCCTACATAGTTAGTGCCTGACATGTACCAGGTGCTGTACTGTCATCCAGACCCTGAGCTCTGAGACAGTCTTCAGGACCCACCACATTAGAAGCTTAGTAAAAATGCAACTTACTGCTCTACATCAGGTCTTCCAACTCTTCACAAATACACAAAAGTTACACGCAGCTGCCTGAGGCCAGGAGCTGGGCAGCACTGTCAGCAGAAGGAGTTGTGACAACCACACACGGTTAGCAGAAAGCCAGCTCATTGCTTTATTACATCTTAGTGTCCTCTTAAAATAAATATAGCATCAAATGCACGGTGAGAAATGAAGACAGCCGGGGACAGCTGTTGACAGGCGGTCACAGACTTCAATGCTCATACAACACAGCACCCCCTGACTGGATAGGACAGCAGACCTCACCCTTCCAGCATCCCCATCCCAAGCTCCTTTCCTCGCTCTACCTGACTGCCAGTGCTAACACCTGTCTAAGTTTCCTCGTTATCTTCAATTCTCTCCTGCAATTGAGAAGATTCAAGTAAAACTCTTAAAAAGAAATGTGCAAAACTAAAAGTGGCCCCAGGGTCTTCCCGCAGCTGGCCCGTCGCCGGGCACCTCTGCTCCTCACATCTGTTTTGATGCAGTCACCCACACAGGGGCCAGTGGGGAAGAGAGCTGAAGTAGCCACGCCCTTCTGAAACAACTGCAAAGAACTGCCAAGCTTTAAAGAGGAACAAAGCAGAATTACCAACCTCACCTGAGACTGCACACCCCACTGAGCATGCTGTTCCTCTAGAAGCAAGAACTATGGTAGGCAAGCCAGAACGTCACACCACCACAAAGGAACCGGCGGCCAAAGGGCGGAAAGGACGCTACTATACCAAAATCTGCCTTTATTAAAGTGAACATATCAGCACATCTCCAGACTTAACCAGTGGTGGCTGAGGCCGGCTTAGGCTGCCTGCTTCCAACAAGGCCAGCATCAGCTAGCTGTACCCCACAACCCTCCAGACTGTGTGGCAGAAATATTCACTCCAAATATGTAAACGTCATCTTAGCAGAAGACAAACTTTGACGATTTCAGTGCTTTTAGTGAACTGGCATTTTCAGTAAACTTTTTCTGAGCAGCAAGGAACAGGAATTTTTTTTTTTTTTTCAGAAATCTTAGAACTGGATATAAAGGTTGGCAGTAGACACAGTCAATAAATATCATACAATTTCTAAAATGAAAAAGATTTCCCATACGAACTCCTTTTATGAAGACATTCAAACACCCTGACCCGAGCAAGCCTCAACCCTATAATCACGCACGATGACAGCTGGCCAACATGGGGCATCAGGCAATGTGCAAAGGGGTAAAGGGAGGCCAGAGAGAAGATCACATTTAACTTATCCTGAAGAACTTCAAGAGAGGGGGCCCACAGCCCAGGATCTCACTCCATGACGTCCCTTATGCTGGGACCAGAGTTCAGCAGGGCCACAGAGCCGTGCCCATGAAAGCACAGCACTCACTTCTGCATACTTCATGCCCAGTATCCACGTGTGAGGGGAGGGAGGGTCTTCTCTGTTTACTAGGAATCTCTGTACAAAACTGTCCGTGGCTCATCAGACTTCGTACCAAATGGATGAAAATAATAAATAGGGATACCGTCAGCTCATCCTCTCAAGAGTCCTGGCTGCCATGGTCACTTACGAGTCTGGGTCTTCTTTGGCACCGTGGGCCTCTTGGGCTGCCACAAGTGGTTATGGATAGTGAGTGCATCCACACTGACAGACATGGTCTTGGCTGGGATCAGGTTAAACTGCTTTCGGTCAGAGCTGTATTTATACAGTTTGTCAATCATCTTCTTGGTGATGTTCTTTGGCCCGGTGCCAGTGAGTTTGTAGATTTCTTCAGTGTCGGGTTGGTAGCAGTAAAGCGCCCTGAACTGGCACCCCGCATCTCGGAACAGAATGATGTAGTGGTTGGCATCACACTTCTCCAGCTCCTGGGGAGTGGGAAGAGATGGGAAACACTGAATGCCACTCTTACAACCCAGGTTCCCATCACTGTCCAGTGGGTAGGTATTGTTCCAAGGCAGTAAGTGTCCAATAAGCACCCACTTTTAAGAAAAGCTGAAACACGTCCAGCACAACCTCCACCCTTAGGAGAGTTATGCTAGTCACTTGATAGAGCATCAGGTGGCAACGAGATTTTACTAGAGTGTGAGCAAGCAAGGAAAAATTCTGCTGAGACAAACTGATGAACTACATGAAAAGATGCTTCACAGCTTTATACTTTGGAGAAATGCAAATCAAAATCAAGTGAGCATCACCTTAGAGCTCCAGAATGGCTAAAGTAAAAGACTATGAGGACAGGTATACAATGGTGTAGTCACCACAGAGGGAGTCCTGCTATTCTACACACTAGTGGACAGTGTTCATGTGGCCCCGTGATTCCTATGTTACACACACAGAGTAAACAGATTCATGTCAAAACTCAGATGTTCACTGTCTATAGATGAATGTAGACATATTTCAAATATTCTTCCAATGATGAATGACCTACTATACAGAGGCCTATTATTCAATCATGAAGATGAGTCTTCAGGTACAGACAACCACACTAGAAAGCCAAATTGGGGGTGGGGGGACCCAAAAGCTACATAATGTGTGTGTGTGTGTGTGTGCGCACGCGCGCCCCCGCACGCGCTGTACATGTGAAGGTCAGAGTACACCTTCCAGGAGTCTGTCCTTTCCTTTACCGTGGAGTCTGTAAATCAAAATCAGATCACTGGGTTTGCATAACAGTGCTTTTACCCACTGGGTCACCTCACAGTCTTAAAAATCACACTCTAAGACTATCTACACGTAAAGTCCATAATAGAAATCCAAGGAGGCGCAGCGTGCAGTTCAGTGGTTGCATTATTCTACTAAATATACCAAAACCCACTGAGTTGTGGCTTCCAAAGAGTGGACTTTATGGTCTGGAACCCGGATTTCCCCCAGGACAGGGTTTCTCTGTAGCCTTGGCTGCACTGGAAATTGCTCTGTAGACCAGGATGGCCTCGAGATCTGCCTGCTTCTGCCTCTTCATGAGCCACTATACCCTGGGTAGAAACAGGATCCTAATAAAGCTATTACCAAGAAAAACAAAAACAAAAGCCTGTAGCCAACAAACGGTTAATATGGCCACCAGGCTTGCTGCACAGGGTGTGAGAACAGACGTGCACACTTGTGAACGTGGGTGCATTCCTCCAGTTAAACCTTCTCTGCCAGCAGTCCCAAAGTGTGGCTGGTGGCTCCAAGCTTCCCAGGCATGTGACCACAGTGTCATAATCTCAGCCTGCCTTCTCCAGCAAGTGCAAGGGAGATTTCTGAAACCATATGACACACAAGATGTGCCAAACTGAAAGGAGGTTCCAGTTCTCGCTCACAAAGTCAAAAATTTTAAAGTTTGTCAAAGGGCACACAATTACTTATCTTTGCTTTAGAAAAGATGATTTGCATAAATATATATGGTATTGTCAGTGTAATGGGCTTATTGTGTTTAGTTATTCTTCACAGCAGCAGTATGCTCGTGTGTATGATCTAAGGAGGCGCACACGTATGGAGGCGGGAGGAAAACTGCTCAAATCTGCTTCTCTCCTTTCACCTGCACATGTGTTCTGGGGCATGAAACTCATGTTGTGGGGCCTGTATGGCAAGCATTTTCACCCAGTGAGCCTCTCACTGGCCCACAGTATTATGCCTACATGTCTGTGTACCACATATGTGCTGGTGCCCATGAAAGCCAGAAGAGGGCATTAGAGGGCATTAGTACTACAGTAATAGACAGTTGTGAGCTGCCATGTGGGTAGTAGGAATCGAACCCCAGGTTCTGGAAGAGCAGCCAGTGCTCTTCACCACGGAATCATCTCCCCAGCCACCATAACTTTACAAGAGTTTTTAAAAGATTAAGTGGAAAAAGAAAATCTGTCTGTATATATAACAGTGGCCTCAACTATATGAACAGTGTTGAAATATGAACTCAATGAGCCACAGGCAGGAAGAAGAGCACTATCTATAGTGATGGCGGATACTGGACAACACATCAGGGCTCCTGGGTTGTGACTGGTTACTCAGCAGCTGGGTGTAGAACTGTAAGGAAGCTGGCATTTCAACTGTCTGGGGATCCAGATCAATAGCTGACTGGAAGGCTCCTTGTACCTAACCTGCTGATCATCACATTAACTCTGCCTTCCCTCTAGAGTCTGGAATTTGTTTTACATGGCAGATTGCATACCATATGACCAAGCCTGGATAAAAATCCTCAAAAAGGGTTTTCCTATGCAGAAACCATGGCACCAGTTGCATTCCATGTCCTTAGAGAGGCAGCCTATGGCACCACCTGCACATGAAGGCACACCTCCTGCCTGCATCTTCCTCCTTTGCATAGGCTTTAACAGAACTGAGCACAAGAGGTTTTTTGCATGTCTGAAGGGAAGACATTCTCAGGGCTGTGATGCCAGTTGCAAACAGCCTCTCTATATGAAAATAACTCATGTGGAAGGAAGTCTGATCACAGGCCACGTGTCCCCAAATCACATCTGAGACTGGAGCAGTACAGTATAGTCTAGATAGATTATAATATTTTCAAAAAAGTGGACATACAATGGGCCCTCGGGACCAAAAGAGGCTATGAAGGGGACTGAGGGAACTACCAGGAAAGGAATCAAACCTCCCTTTCCTCACATGCCAGAAGCCCATGCACACAAAGAGCACAGAGGCCCACAGAGCTGCTCATTCCTCTCCAATACAGCATCTGTGGAGCCTGCCAGAGAGATCTGAGAACTTCACCTTTCAACTCAATGCAGCTGTGTCAGTGATTCACCCTACATCATTCTTTATTTCTTATTTTCCATTCTTCAAATTCCACTCTCCTATGTCTCATGACGCTTTACTTATTTGTACACTGCTCACTCAGGTTTAGCACTATCTTCACGTGTCTTTGCCTAGTTTACTATGAAGCGCTCTTTACACTTCAACCGCATTGCACACACTCACTTCCATGCATTTCAGTCTTTCTCTCATTCTTATCTCTTTTTTCAAAAATACATTTTTATTTACTTGTGCTGGGGATACAACTGAGGTCAGAAGACAACTTGTAGGATCCAATAGCTCCACTATGTGGGTCCTGGGAATCAAACTCAGGTGGTCAGGTTTAGTGGCAAACACCTTCACCCCTAGTTCACAACTGTCATCTTCCACAGCTCTAACAATCTCTAAAATCTGTAGAGCCTAACAGTATTCCAGTTCTACCCATACTGATTTTTTTTCTTTTCAAAGTCTATCTAATACTTAATCCTTATCTTTTGTTGTTGTTGTTATTAAGGTTTTCTGTTTGTTTGTTTGTTTGTTTGATTTTGGAGACAGGGTTTCTCTGTGTAACCTTGGCTGTCCTGGACTTGCTTTGTACACCAGGCTGGCCTTGAACTCACAGAGATCCACCTGCCTCTGCCTCTCTGAGTGCTGGGATTCCAGGCGTGTGCCAACGAGCACGGCATTTATCCTTATCCACCCTACCTCCTCACACTAGCATCTAGGAAGATCAATACACAGAGTACACTGTACTGCCCTTGGTTGCTTATCCTCCAGCAGTTACTAAAGTCAGAGGGGCCACTGCTGTCAACTAGCTAATACATATGCAGTGATAGCAACTAGCAATCGGGTGTTGCTCTAGTAATTAACATCATATTCAGGGAATAATATGGAGTTTGCACCAAGTACCCTGAACTACTAAATGAAGGAACTATTTTCTGAACTGCACACTCAACACTACCACTTACCAACTGAAGACTGCATATATTTCAACTGAAAGAATATAGTTGAGTTAAAACAAACCAAGATTCCTCATTCCCAATACAGTAACAAGAATACAAAAAAATGTGGGCTGGAGAGATGGTGCAGCAGTTGAAAACACTCCCTGCTCTTCCAGAGAAGGGCGTTTGATTCCCAGTACCCACATGGTGGCTCTCAGGCACCTGTAACTCCAGTTCTGGAGGATTCAACACCCTCTTCTGGCCAACCTGGACACTGCACGCACATGGTGAACAGACATACACACAAGCAAAACACCCATACATATAAAATAAAATACACATTTTTAAAAGTAATATAAAACACCAAGGTAACATAACCCCATCAAACACCAGTCAATCCTACAGCAATGGCATCTAATATGAGGGAGATGAAATCCTAAAGAACTCAAAATAATTAAAAGCATTTTCAGAGACACACATAAAGCCAACTGAACAAAATAAGGCCATGGATAATATGAGAAATTAATTCAACAAGGAGAAACACTGCAGAAGAGCCTGTCTGAAATGCTGGGAATAAAAAGTATCAAGGACAGAATATGTGATCCCTGAAGACGCTGAAACAATCAAATAAAGACAAAAACAAAATAAGAACCCAGTGAGAATTTTAAGACATGCACTCTGAAAAAGACAAAAACCTATGGGTTACCGGCCTAGAAGAACTTCATTGCAAAGGCATACAAGACATTTTCCAAAATTACAAAGTTTCCCAGAACTAAGGAAAAGAGACTCAAATATGCACACAGGAGGCATTTAGGATACCAAATAGACCAGAAAACACCTCCTTCATCATGGAAGGACCCTGTATGAGCAGACAATCTTGCTCAAAAAACGAAACAAAACAAAAAGTGTTATTAAACAAAAACCCCTCAGTATCAGGCATGGACTACTTCCTTACAAGTCAAGGAGGCCAAAGACCCCCAAACAGAGATGACTGCCTTTGTCCTTGGATGCCTTCTATTTCTAGATGGTAAGACCCTAATGCTGAAGACATAACATACTTTGGTTGCAGAGAAATAAAACTGAAAACAACCTGGAAAACTTCTCCCCTGCTGGGTTCAGCGCTGGGAAGTCATGGAAGTCTTGCCCCCTCCAGTGACCAGCAGCATCTCCTGGCACAATGAAAGCCATCCAGCAGGGAGGAGGTTTCATAGACTGCTCTTCCTGAAATTCCATTCCTGCTCAGTAAGGAACCCCACATTTCAGGGGTCTGTGTCCAGAGGCCTCCTAGGTATGCATCTTCCCCAAGGTCAGCACACTGACCCCCAAGGTCCAGAGAATTCTATGCTTCCTGTGCATTAACTTTACCCTGGGCCAGCATAGGACCCAAGGTCACTCCTAACTCCTCTCTCATTTGCTGCCTATGAAGTCAAGAGGGCTTTCCAGGCTCTGCGCTCTAAGGTAGTCAGGAGTATACTCCTCCTTTCCCCAAAGCTCCCTCCAGAGGAGCTCAACCTGCTCGCTCTGACTGAGAGTTAATCAGTTCTTGCCTTTCTCTGCTCACATCCATACCATCACTTTACTTGAGGTAAAGCCAGTCTCTATCTTGCCTTGACTCACAGAGGCCAAGTGCCCTGTGACCTCTAAGCAGAGCCTGAGCCCAGAGTCCCTCTCTCACCTGCCCTTGAACTGCATACCCCATCTTTCAGCAAACCTTTGGGCGCTGTGCCTAGCCTGAAGCTCTACACAAAGCCCTGTTGCTGCTGCTGCATGCTATTTCAGTTTCCTTGTTTCCAATCTCAAACCCATACCCTGTGAATCCAAGTCTGATGGGAACCAGTCATCCAATCACCTTTCAAGTCTGTGGCTGTCTTCAGGCATGATTCACAGAGCCATCATGTATTCCATCATCTGTGATTCCTCCCTGGATAGTGGCCCACCCAGTTACCTGTCCTCCCTGGGCCACTGCGCCCTATTGACCAATATCCACACTCTGAAAGCACTCACTGTGCAGATGTGGGCCCTCCCTCCTCACCACTCAGACTGAAAGCTCCCAACTGTGAAGAGGGGCTTAAAGCCTCACTTTCTAACTGCCTTCGGGATTCTTGCACTTGGTAAGGCAACCAACATCTTTTCTTGTTCTTTTTTTTGAGACAAAATATCATACTACAGTCCAGGCTAACCTCAAACTCATAGTAAGCCTCCTGCCTCAGTCTCTTAAACACTGAGAGTATAGACATGAACTATCATAACCAGCAGACACAGATAGCCTCAGAAGAGAGAAAACCAACACAGCGAAGACAATCTATACCTCACATGACCCAACTTTTAAGTTCTGGACTCAGGTGCCCAAAGCACCTCCTGGGTCCACCCTTCTCTATAACTCCTGGCTGGAACCATGGACACTTACCAGCAGGACTGTAAGGTCACCTGTCTCCTTTCTGTGTCAAGTGCGCTGTCCTCAGTGGCCAAATTATTTCTACTTGTTCTTCATTTTAAAACATCTAATCTACTCTAAGGGGTGTGGGTGTGGTGGCAGGGTACTTATCTACTATGTATGTGTGAGGCTCTGGATTCCATTGTCAGCACCAAAAAAAAAAGAAAAAACAAACAAACATACATATCCATATTCACAGTCCCCCACAGGAATGTGGCCCACTGGACCAGGGTCCTGGTCCTCCCATGGCCCACACACCACACATACCAGGAACAGAAGTGTCTTCTTTCCTAGTTTGAAAGCTTATGTCTAGTTTTGTCCTACATGAAACCATTCATTGATATTTTTTTTAAATACTTCAAAGCTCCACCTTTCTGTCAAAATCCTATTTTTCTATGGGGGGACCCAACCCCTACCCCTACAGAAAATCTGTGTTCATGCCTAGGACATACCCTCTACTCCTTGGTAATTAAGAGAAAAAGACTACGGCTGTTCAGTAACAGGTAGCTAAAAACAACAGGAAGAGAATAGACCTCTGAGTAATCAGCAAGGCTATAATAATTTATAATCTGCAAGCACCTTTTAGTCTATGTAAAACCACCATGAAATTTGACACTTGCCTCCAATATTGAATTCTTGTGAGGTTCATTCACTTTTCCAGCCAGACAGCAGTGAGAGATGGCATTGTGAATAATTGGTTTGTTTGATTTGCTACTGGGCTCCTTAAAGAGTTTAGGACCTAAGAAAACCAGATCAAGATTTACAAAATTATTAACATAGGCCACAAACACACACAAAAGAGCAGCATTTTTCTCAGAAGCAAAATACAGAAAGCTGAGATCATGAATAACATGTATTTTTGAAAACAGACCGTAAGGACCTCTTCAATTCTACTCAAAATAATTTCCAGTTATAAATTTAAAGAAGAAAAAAAGATAGCTATTTTCTCATCTGAGTCTCCTTACTTTACGAATTAAAAACCCAGGAACTTGAACGCTCAGGTATTCAGGTATATCTGAAGTGCCCAGGATGTGTGATCCTGCTCTAGCTCTGCTTTAAAGTAGCAAGGGAGGTGGCTTATCTGGTGCCCACGGGACGTGTGAGGTCAGGTCTCTACTGCATGTCACTTCTGTGGACACCCAGCAGTTAAGATACATCTCTGACACTGAGTAAATACTTAACTAAAAAAAATACCTTTTAGGCCAAAATAAAGATATACTTTAAGGAGTATTATACCCGGGCACCTATATGGGCAATACACCCTTAAAAAGGGTATGTGGCTGTTACCTGTGTACTCGGCCACAGAGGCCAAAGAGGAAGCTGCAGATGCAGTCTCCCAGTCTCGGTCTGTGCTCCTACTGGGATTGCGGCTCAGGATGGGTAAGGCTTCCAGTGATTCAACTCTGCAGGCAGAAAAAGACAAGGTACTCCATCAGGGCAACAAGCATACCCAGTTCTGCCACAGGGCCTTCCTGTGAAGATGAACGGCTTGCAGAGGGTGTTATCATGAGTGCAGAGAATGGCTGATAAAGGCTCAGGAACAGAGGCCAGAAGACAGCTGCCAAGCAAGTTATAAGACCCAGAGAAGGAGAAGATACAGCGGGGCTAAAGACCCATGCCTCAGATACTCTGCTTCCTGGCAGATCTGGACTGCACATGCAGGGATGCTAGATCATGAACAGTAAACAACAAGGTTGAAAACTGAGAAACCTGCTTAGAAGGTAGTGTGATGCTCTCTAGGCAGGCTGACCAGGCTGGAGTGGAATTTAGCCAGGTAACCAACTTCCAAAATGAAACTAAAGCACCATTGAAGGTTCCCTAGGAGTCCTCCACAAAGTCCAGGACACAAAGAGCCACTAGATACCAAGAAGGCAAGAAAATGCCTCTTCACAGACAGCATTCACATGATGCCCGTATATGACACCATTCAAATGAAACCCCAGCTAAATAAGTCAACAACATGCAGGGGCTTCCTCCTAAAGCTGCATTAATAATTCACTGATGCCAAGACAAGTACCCATAGCACCTGTAAGTTACCTTGTAACAAGGGGAAAGGGGATGTTAAATGATCCAATAACCCAAAAGCATTGGTCCCTGTCTGACCCACAGCAGAGACAAATACTCACACTTTCAACTGTGCCAGATTTGACAAGTTTGACAAGTATGTTATGAGATATACACTAAAAGCTGTGGGCAATGGGGCTAAGCATCACCCACTCATTCTTTTGCAAAAAGAAGTATACACACTGAACAGGGAGGTCAAGGGGAGAGAATGAGGGAAGATGTCACAAAAGCTGCTGAGCCCTGGTGGAGGTAGGTTGGGTTTCTTCCTAAACATTGTAGAATTGGTTATAAAACATCTCTCCTTCAGCTTTGATCTGGAAGGCTCTCTCTTTTTCTTTACAAGTACACTAAGATGGCCCATACTTCTTGGCCTCCTTACCGATGAGAAGGTGTGCCCCCCGAATGAACACTCTCAGGTTCTGTTGTTGCTGCAGATGCCAAAGAGAGGCTGGAGCCGGAGTGAGTTCGGCTCAAGTTGTCAGCTGCAGGAACAAGAAATTGGTAAACTGTGAAGAGCTTTACCAGGCCCATCCTTGCTGTCACCAATATGGGCCTTCCCTCTGTCAAGCCCAGCCAACTCCCTGCCCACACCCTGGGTACCCCTCACCATCTCAGAATATCACATTTGGTCTCAAGTTCTCAAGCTTGTTGGAAGGGATGGATAAGCCCTGTATCCTGCACTCATACATGTCTTGAGAAATTACAATGAGATTTTAAAAAGTCTAGAACTAAATAAAAAGTACAGCATGGATGCTGGATAAGGCTTACGGGTAGAGGAGCACTTGGTTCCCGAGTCACTGCAGGACTCTTCCCGGTGAACTGACTTTGGCCGAGGCTTCTTAGGCTTTGATTTAGGTTTGCCAAGTCCTTGCTCCTCCAAGGCCTGCTGCTGTTTCCTCCGCAAGTATTCCTGTTTAATGAGCTCTCGCCTTGCCTTCTCCTCCTCCTTTCGCAGTCGATCCTCTTCAGCCTTACGCCTGAGAGCAAAACAGATTCACAAGAGACTAGATGAGAGGTTCTCTTCCTAAGAACAAACAAATGTAGCACTCCCTCCTCCTGCAACCCTCTCCAGGGTCCTTCTCTGCAGTTCTTTCTGCGGATTAGCAGAGCTGCTGGGAGCACAGGGACAGAAGGCAGTGATGTACTGAATCACCTGAACTCCCTGGAAAGTGCCAGGACCTCAGACAAACTATTTCCTGTGCTGTATACTGGCAGCCTCATCATTAAAATGGAGAGTGAATGCACAGGACTTCATAAGACTGATATGAAAATTAAAGATCACCCAAAGGAAGTACTTAGCATGAGAGTGGCATTGATGTGTCCTGTCACAGCTAGTAAATGGTAAGCAGCAGCAGTAGGAAGGAGAAATGAGTCTCTTCAGCCACAGTCTCCAGTGGCTGTAAGCTGCCCCACTGGACACAGACTAGGGGCTGCCGAGGAAGAGGTTACCGGGCTTCATCTCGCTTGAGCTCCACTTCAGCCTCCAGCTGCTGCTTGCGTGCACGAGCCTCTTCAGCCTTGCGTTGCTGTTTGAGAAGGAAGGCTGCCCGCTTCTTCGCAAGCTCATCTTCTGCCTTCTGTTCATCCTACAAAATCCATCACTTTATAGTCAGTGACAGTACAAGGAACCCCTTCAACTACCCAACCTAAGCTTACCTTGACCAAGTATGAACTTTAACATACACTCAGAAAGTCTGACTTCTTTAAGAGAGGAGGTTAAGACAGAGTCTATGTAGCCCTGGATATCCTAGAATTTCCTATGGAGACTAAGCTGGCCTCAGACTTAGCCATCTATCTGCTGCTGCTTGCCAAAGGCATACACCACCATGCCCAGTCTGACTCTTTTTAACTAACAAATAAGCTTATCATATGTACAATCATTGTGACACAATGGGAAAAACTCCACACCATCAAAATAGCCTCAGTTAGATGACCTTCCACATGCCCTGTGGCAAATTCAGTTTCCCTACAAAGCCACACATTTTCCACAATCTGAGCTAACCCTAATGTAACTGTAATTATACCATACAAAGCAAAAAATGGGAATGAGGAGATGGCTCAGTAGAGAAAAATGTTTGCTGGGCAAAAGTAAGGACCTGAGTTCACATCACCAGAACCCACACAAAAGCCAAGTAGGAAAGATAGCCTGTGTGTAATCCTAGTACATCAGAAGTATGATAGGGAATCTGTGGAGCAAACTAGCTAGCCAGGCTAACTGAAACGGTAAACTCCGGGTTCTGTAAGATACCTTATCTCAGTGCATAACGTGGTCTATCGCCATATCACCCTGAACTCACCCAATCTTGTCTAATACATAAGGTGTAAACAGGTAAAATATCCATTGTCAACCTCAGGCTTTTACACACACACACACACACACACACAAACACACCACAAATGTCAATAAAATGTGCATAAAGCTAAAACTGTGCCATGTGGTCAGCCGAATACAGATATGGTCAGGACAGAAGAGAAGCCCAGAGTCCATAACTTCTCTTCTTCTCTGAGAAAGAAGTGCACGATGGAGAAATAAGACATCTCTAAAGCTTATTTGCCACCAGAGAAATAAAGTATTTTATGAGTCACGAAAACTATCAGGTTCTTGGATGTGCTGCCTGTGACTACATCTGGCTGGGCATCCTCAGGATGAAGGCTTCTGTAGCCCACAGAGGCAAACAAGTTTCATCCCTGGTTGCTTATGGAATCTGCTTACAACAGAGCTCTTGAGATAGCCTCACAACCAAGGTAACGTGACTACACTTCAACATACTACCAACTCACCTTGAAGAAGAAACCAACCCCAGGCTTCTGGTCACCATCTCCAAGCTCCACTGAGCTTTCATGGCCAACCACCTCTCCATCCTCGTCAGGGGCCTTCAGGTCAGAGAGGTCCACCTCAATGAGGCTGGCCTTGCTCCTTAGCGGCTCTTCCATCAGGGTGTGTTCTTTGCCTGTGACGGCAGAGGAGCTCAGCCCTGCCTCTTTTACACTTGTATCCAGACCCTCTTTAAAGTTCATCTGTTCTGATACAATGTTTGCATCTTTGCAAGAGGACAGAACAAGTGTCCGATGGTTGCTCTCATCATGGAGCCTATAACTGTCAAAGAGACACTTCTCAGGGAGTTCCCCACCTGGGTCAGAGGGTGATCGTGGATGGGTGCTTGGGGGCAAAGACCGTGAATGTGGGAGTGTCTCCACACTGGGTGTTGGGGTTTTACTCCGAGAACAACCCTGCTGCCTGTCTTTTGGAACCTTCAGTTCAGCTGGCCGTCCCGGACGGGAGTTCCGGCCCTGGCCAAGCCGTGGGGGTTTTCGGTGGCCAGGCACACCAGTTGGAGAAAGTGGCTCAACAAAGTGAACTGGGGCCTTTACCTTTTGGTCCTGGCAGTTATTTTTAGTGCCTGGTGTTGGCACTGTGGGAGACTTCATGAGAAGCTGTTCCTGCTGCTGGGAGATCTTCAATATAGCCTGTTGCAGTGTACTGATGGTCTCATTAAGCTTTTCAATGGACAGGTCACACTCAGTCACATCTACCTCGCCAACACTGTCCTCTAGGAGAGTGGAGGAAACCACTCTGTGCTTCTCTCCATCATGCAGAGAAGCTGGGTCCCTGGGTTTATATAGCTGGACAAACGCCACATCCTGAGACTCACTGAGATCTCTCTGCTCTTCTTTGACAAGGAACCCTTCAGTTTTACAAGTGCCATCATCCAAGTCCTCCCCATTGTGCTGTGCGAACTCCTTTGTGAAGTGCTCAGGCCTCAGTGGCTGTGGGGCACCATCAGCCTTCCCCTTCTTCACCACATGCAGAAAGGCTGCCTTGCCCAGCTTCAGACGCTGCCGTGCAGACAATGCCTCCATCTTTTTCTTCTGGGCTTCAATAGCGCGGCGTTTTTCCTCCAGCTGCATGTGCAGCTGCACCAGCTCCGAAGCCAGCAGGCTGGCAGGGTCCTTGCTGTGCCTGCCAGGGCTTTGCTCCCTCTTCTGACGCCATGTTGTCAGCGGTGCTGGGCAGCTTTCGGATGCATCTGGGGTGGTCTTTTGGGAGCTGCTGGTGCTGGACTTGGTCTCACAGCTGTTGAGCCGCTGGAGCTTCCTTTCAGCAAAGCTGGTCATTTTCACACTCCCACTTGCCATGGACATGCTGCTGAGCTGGGAGGTTGTGCTCAGACATGGGCTCGAGCGGCCACTGGCATCATCCTTGTCTTCATGTTCCTTGACCTTCATGTCCTCTTGTAGTTTGGCTGATTCTTCCTCGCCAGCATATCTGGGGATAACCACAGGATGGTCCTCACCAATGAAATCCTGCTCTGTATCTTCCACGTCCACCACATCAGAGTCAGAGTCCTGCCTCAGGATGGTCCAGGGTTCTGAGTCATGGGAGCTGGGGCTCTGTGAACCAACATACCACCTCCCTTCATCTTCCTCAACCCTGCCTACATGGAGGAAGAATCCATCAGCAGCCTGTCCTTGATGTAATGGATCAAATCTACCCAGGGCCAGAGGCTGTCCTTCTCCTGTAACTTCTCCTAACTGGGGTCCCCCCTCCACAGGATCAACACCTGCAGCAAATTCTGAACAAGGAATTGGGGTGAAAGTTCTGTTCAAGTCACGACTGCCCTGACTACCAGTCACTTTCTTCCGTACCAGAGTCTGGGAGCCCTCACTGGGCCTCTTAGACATGGTGGTTCTTGGCCTCCCTTCTCCACGCTCATCTTCCTTAGTAGTAAGCTGCTTCTCTTTGGCTGGCCGAAGCACTGCTGGCATCAGGGGCTCCAGGTAAAAACTGTCAGGCCTACTCTCCAGAGTGTCCACCTGTCTCTGGGGAGACCTGACACTTGCTACCAGACCTGGGACCTCAGATGAGGTCCCAGGGATCTCTGGGGAATGAGGAGACACTTCTGCCCTGATGATGGCCACAAGCTCTTCCTCCTCATCCTCAATGTTGACATTGCTCAGGAGGCTTTTCCCATTGGTCTTTCCAGCTGCAGGATGGGGTTGGTTCTGTGGGGTCAGGTGAATGATGTTGGATGCCAAGCTATCTTTGCTGATAGAGCGGGCTAAGCTGACACTGTCACCAGAGTAGGGGTCCACATCACAACTTGCAGCATGATGGAGAGCGAAGGGTGTTGGCTGCGACACAGGCCTGAAATAAGAAAAGAAACGCACCGTTCAAGGTATAAAGAGAGAGTACCAATCTTCCATGCAAAAGCCTTCATAAACACTCTAGGACAAAAGAGCACCAGAGGCAACTTTAGTAAATGATTCAAAAACACTTTGCCCCCAGCAATCCTTCACACACCCTTTAAACTAACCAAGGCCCCAATGAACTTTGATTACTATTTTTCACACACTACAAATGAAAGCTCAGATATTGTTTTTTTAAACCCTGAATAAAAATCACAAGAAATATGAAAAATCGTGATACTTTCTAGAGCAGAAGCACCTGTAGTACAGGTGGCACCACTCTATTACAGATTTCTCTGAACCCCGGGTCTCACATCTCCCTCCACTGCTAGACAGCACGATCACAGCACATGGTGGCTCCCAGGGGAGGACGAGCACAGAGACAGCTAGCGTGCCAGCCCTGCTGTGAAAACACTGGCTGCCAGCTCCTAAAGAAGCTCAGTGAGTCTTTAAGGGTCCCTGGAACACAGCTGGAGAACTGTCCCTCAGTCTAGTGAACCCCAATAGAAACAGTTCAAGCCACTCACCTGTTCCTTTTATCTGGCCATGCTATTGTTGCCCCTCGTGGCTGACCATCAACTCGAGTTAAAGAATTTGATCTGTGCCGCTGATCTGCAGTTGGGAGAAAATAAGCAATGATTCAACGGTAAGTAACCAACTGTGGACCACTTGAAGTTCTTTCAATGCAATAGGTAACAAATCCTAACTCAGCCCACTACACCACTCAGGAAAGCCAATGTCCAGAACAGCACAACTTCCAGTAGCTGCAAAAAGTACAGTGTGTAGAGCACAGTAGTCAGTGCAGAGTACTCGGAACACCTGCCATTCTGTGTGTGAGACACAGATCTTATCAAATTTGAAATGACTATAAATTCTCATCTGTATCAATACAAATTAAATGTTAACCTGCTATTCTTAACTAAAATGGGTACATTAGAGTAAGATCACTTAATTCTGAGGTTATTTTACTAAGCCATGAAAAGAGAAAGTAACAAAAGAGAAGAAGAGAATCATGCTCTCACCAGGGATGTCCTCTGCCTGTGACACTTTTTGCTGTTTCTGCCTCAGTGGCAACAAAGGATGGGATGGACTAAATGTAGAAGCTCCTTTCCCACTAAATAAAAATAATTCAGAGACAATAATGAGTTTATCAAACTTTAAGTTCAATAGCAAAGGCAGAGGATAGCAAGATGGCTCAGCAGAGAATGGTACTGGCTGCCAAATCTGACAGCCTAAGTTCTATCTCTAGGTCCCACATGGTACAAGGAAAAACTTTCTGACTTCCACATAGGCACTGTGGAATACATGCAAGCATAAATACATAAACACACACAGTCAATCAATATAAAAGTAAAAAGCAAAGGCATATAACTAACAGAGACCACTATAAATTAGTACTAAACTGGGAGCAGTCAACAGGTTTCTCTGGGAAAATACTTTCCATAAAGCTGAACCAAAAGAAAAGTGACAAAGTTTTGAATTTGACATAAAATCCCAAACTGGACTGGGGCAAAAGCTCAGTTGGTAAAGTGACTGCCATACAAATTTAAGGAGGACCTGAGTTCAATTGCCAGCACCCACATTAAAAAGCCAGGCAGAGCAATATGTATCTGTAATCACTGCACTGGAGAGGTTTGCTGACCAGTTAGTCTAACCAATCAGTAAGCTCTGGGTTCAATGAAAGACCTTACCTCAAAAGAGAAGGTGGAGTATAGATCAAGGAACACCCATCATCAATTTCTGGTCTACATACACAGGCACATACATGTGTACAAACACACAATCATTCACAGATCGCAAAGCTGCAAACACAAATCAAACAACTTCTGGCTGTATTGTATAACACAAAATTCCAAGTGACTATCACAAAAGGGACCAGCAAGGTGGTTGGGGGAGGGGTAAGAACAATGTATATATAATGTGTATATGAAAATGTCACACTCACAAGCCAGGCAGTAGTGGCACAAGCCTTTAATCCCAGCACTGGGAAGGCAGAGGCAGGTGGATCTCTGAGTTCAAGGCCATAGGCCAGTCAGAGTCGACAGAGCTAGTTCCAGGTCATACAATACTATATAGTGAGACCCTGTCTCAAAAACACAAAAATAAGAATAGTTTAAAAGACCACAAAGATGATTCCACTATATCAAACTGACTAAAAATTCTAAAAATAACTTGAGCATGGACAAGCAGGGCACTCCCACAAAGCTGGGAGAGAGTACAGTCAAACACTTTAGAGGACACTATGGAAACAGCCACAAAAAAAGTCCACAATAGTCACACCTTTTCTACTTCTTCAATTACAGCTTGAATAAGAGATTCATGGCTGTGGTCCTGAGGACACACACTTACATGGGACCAATGGGTGAAATACAGGCACTGGCCAGGTGAGCGCTGTTCAGTGCAGCTGCAGTGCGGATACCCACCCATGGGGCTGACACTAATTTGCCCATCAGGAAGCACACTCACACTGCAGGACAGCTATTTTGCTACTTCACTTTGGGGAAGAACTTGGCCAAGGAACAGTAATAAAGTTGGGACAGTGATCACAGAGGCATTCAACACTCTGGGCTGTAGCTGCTAAGGTTAAGTACAAAGGGACAAAGACAGGGATCGGTCCTTCAAAGACAGAGGAAACACAAGAAAGAGCGGGAGACAATAGGGGAAAAGCTGCACGGAAAGGGTGGAAGGCACAGAGAACCCAGGAAGCCCAGCAGTGGGCAGAGAAAAACTTCCACTGGGCCCAGCAGAGGAAGTCTATAACCTACAGCCACCCACATCACCAAGGACCAGTGAAATCAAACAGAATAGAGCCAGAATATGCAATAGTGAAGAGCTATTCGGGGGAGGAGTTTGATGAATGAGAAAGCCTTCACAGCCCCTGTTAGGTAAAAAAGGTGACTGAGCCAGTACACAAATGATACCAATACTGCTTTAACTAACTCCCATGCACATGCACATGCACACGCACACACGCACACACACACACACAAAACTGCATGTACTGGACCTGACTATAAAGATCCAGCACAAAGACTGGATACAAGGACTGCTAACAAGAATGCCCAAGTATCCACATAAGGCACCATGAGGCTCTAGAGCTCTGCCCTTAATATGCTGTCACATGTCAGCCACTCTCTATGTCCATGGGCTCTGAGCTACACACAGCTTTCCATTTCTGTTCCAAGGATAGGATCCTATCAGTGAATCTCAGCCCTTAAATACTCCCAGCGCCACCTGACCTGCTTCTTGGGCCCCTGAACATTCTCTTCCTGGCCCAACCCTCTAGCATCTTTAGTGCCAACCTGAGAAAGCTTAGGTCCTTTCCAACATGTATGTAACCAGTCGTTCAGCTACACGTGATTCAAAATCACTTCTGAGTATTGTTTTAACCTCAAATCTCAACTCAATCTCCATGTTTCCATTATAAAATATTCTTTCGCTGGGTCAGACACAGGCCTCCTCTCACGTAGAAGGCTCAAGCCCCCTCCAGGAAGAGCTCTCACTCAGCTCACCCCATATGCTCACTGACCTGGCTGTAGCCAATCAACCCAGATCCAGTGGAATTCTAGGTCTGAATGATAAACATCAGTTCTCAAAAAGCACTCTTCAACAGTTCCATTTACTGTCTCATTATCAAATCCATTGCTCACTGAAGCAGGTGAACCAGTATTGCTTACAGGTGAGCATCCTTCATTCCTAACTTCTATCAGACTATATTTCAGAGCAAATTTGGATTGTTCCTTCAGTTTCCTCCTCATTAGACCATTTATGAAACTGTAAATCACCGTGAAGAGACAATGATGTATTTAAGCTCTATTAATTAATTATATTACATAAGCACTCTTATTTAAAAATCTTGCAACTAAGAGTCTTAAAGACTCGTGGCTTCTGGAGAGGAGACTGAGACAGACGGACAGGGCAGGAGGACAGAAGACCGCAGGAGCTGCTCAGATACTCTCTGCATCACTCACTTTAAGAAAACAGTTTTGATTTCTCAGGCTATTGTGTAACAGGAAATAGGTTGGTAAACTGACCCCAAAAGCAGTGTGATAGAAAGACTTACAGACACTCAGGCTCTTCCGAGTGGAGGTGGTACCGATGACAGCTTTCAGTGAGAGGCTGGGTGGGTGTTGGCAGGTCAGCGGGGCTCATGGCAGCAGGACTACCCAGGAAGCTGCGTTTGGTTGCATTGGAAATCGGGACAGGAGGTCGGCTGCTCCTCTGCTGTAACACTGTTTTAGCTATAGCAATGTTGCAAAAATATTTACAGTTACAATACCAGTAAGGAACAAAGACCCTACAGAACCATGAAAACAACTCAACTTTTATTTAAAACCAAACTTCTCAAAGTTGGTTTTAGCAGGTAAGGCCCTAGGCTAACCCTTAAAATCTGCTATGGACTAGAACAGGAACCTGAGACAGAAAGGTCAGCCTGGGCTTTAGGTCTGCCCAAGCACTGACACACAGGCTGCCCTATTCTTCATAGACAGATGGGCTGCATCAATCCTTGGGCTCTCAAGAAAATGGCTACGATCATTCAGTTGTCACTCACCATCCTTTAGCTCTTGAATATCTCGGGGTTGAACGAAATCTGGTTTGACATTCTCAAACCACCAGAAGAGCTCAGCAATAAAAACCATAACGTTCGGCTAAAATAAAACACATAACAACCCAGGCACAGTAAGCACCTACTCAAAGGCAGCTGGCTTTACGTGCATTTCTGATGGCAGCTTTACCTTCAGCACTGGGGGAGCGTACAGCATGTCCTCTAAGGTGAGATAGAAACACTTGTTCAGATGCTCGTTGGAAAACTCCCTCAGAAGCCGGATGTTGTACAGGCTGTCAGCCATCGATGGTACCTCCTTCAGGCAAATATCTAGTAGATACATACAGGTAGACTGTTACGCTTATTCTGCTCACAGGGTGCATAGAGATACACAATTCTGAACTGAAACTCTGTGTGGAAGGGGTGGTGATAAAATAAGCAAGGTAAGAGATTCTAAAAGACAGTGAGTGAGTTTCTCAGGTGATACTAATTGTAGAAAGAAACTGTAGGAAGTTTCCAGAATCTGCCCTTATAATAATATAAATCATGTGAGAGTTCAAGATTGGAACAGTGGTGAGCTGCAACTAGGGTTCAGTAGCAGAGTGCTTCCAAGACCTGAGAGCAGCACAAATCAACAGGAAATATCACCCTTTCGACATGTTTGTGGTTCTGGCCCTCCAGATGGCTCAATAGGTAAAGGCTCTTGCCCTGCAAGCAAGCCCAACAACCTGAATTCAATCCCCAGGACTCATATAAAGGTAGGAGAAAAACAGCCAGTCAGTGGTGGCACACACCTTTAATCCCAGCACTCAGGAGACAGGGGTAGGCAGATCTCTGTGAGTTTGAGGCCAGCCTAGACTACAGAGCCTGAGTTTCAGAACAGACAGAGAAACCCTGTCTCAAAAAAGAAAGAAAGAAAAAGAAAGTAAAAGAAAACCAAGTCCACAATGATGTGCTTTCACCTCCACATTTGTGCTAAAACTGACATATATACAACATTGATGCACACACAATAATATTAAAATAAATTTATGGAAATGCTTGTGTTTCCTTCAGCAAGCAGAGACCTCTGCCTAAAGTTAATTTCATATATGCATAAAATTACAATTGTCAAAGGCGGCTTCTAATCCTCCAAATCAAGAAAACTACACACAGAACAAGCCTCCTCTATGAAAAAGTGTGAGGATCTTCCCAACATCTCAGGTAAGGAAATTCAGTAAAGCAGACCCTCCACTGGTTAATATGGTACAGGCAATAAATATGGACCTCTGAAAGGAAACATCCAGTGTTTGTCCAGGTGCTCTTTAGTAGGCACCAGTAAACAGCAATTGTAGGATCATGAGATACATATACCAAGGCTTTGCCTCTGAATGTGCCACCAAAAAAAAAAAAAAAAAAAGGTAGGCAGAGTACTAGTCTATCATGCTCAAGTACCAAAATAAGAAAAAAGATCTCAAATGTTGTTTTCCACTCTAGGTCGTTAGTCCAAGAACAGGATGTGTCAACATCAAATGAGATAGTGTCACCCTGTCATGAAATACTGTTTTCTACTATTCTTGACCGCCCTCTAAGGTATGTGCCCCTCAACACATGGCTCTCTACTGAACATCTCTCATCTGTGGTTTGTGTGTTGTTCACCTGCTCCAAGTAACTGTCCTGGGCCAATGCCATAGCTCCTGCCAGTGTAAAGTTGAATAAAATGTTAACTTGTAGAACAGGGGCCCTATGTTCTCATTCTTCAAAATTGACACAGCTAAAATCTGTGAAAAAAACAAGCAACAAGTAACAGGTATGATGAGAGAAATGGAACCAAACACAAACTACAAGGTGATGAGATTGTAATGAGAGTTCAATATGTGGATCAAAGGACAAGTGTGCTGGCAGGGAGAAGACAAAGATAGGCCTGCAGAATGCCAGCTAAGAAACAACAAACAGAAGGTGAGGTTTGGATGCTCCGATTGTGAAAATATCAGATGAGGAGGCAAAGACTAAAGAAGATCCAGAGTCCAAAGCTCTCTACTACAACGGAGTCAGCTAATCATGAAGCTCGAATCACTTCTCTTTAGTGGTCTTAAGAGGCCAGCACATACCACCTTGACCAAGAGCACACTGGCATGCACAGAGTTGTCTGAGGCGGACAAATCATAAGGAAACACCAAACCAACCAACCAAGGGATAATGGACCAACACATAAGCCTGAAAATCAAGAAAGACAAAGGCTGGGCATTGTGGCTTTAGGGAGACTGCAAAGCCTGACGACTAAAAATGATGAGTGTCCGTGAGAGGACATCAATGGGAGAGGTGGCAAGTCTGGACAAGGCCTGTGACTCAGGACCTTCCCCGAGCCATACATACACCAGTGCTGGCAAGAAAGCCTCTGGTCCCTGAGCTGCCCCAAACATAAAAGTGAGAAAGTGTCACCCTTGGAAGGCTAGATTTTAAAAAACAGAAATTCTTGGAGCTATCTGCTACATATTAAATTGCTCTTAGGTTGCCTTGTCAATCTTGGTTAAAAACACAAGTATTTACTGGACTGGCAACATAGTTACTGAATATTTTGGGGATATTAAATTTCTCCACATCTAAGAATGTGAAGCTTTTCTAAGAACTACAGAAAAGCTTAAGACTTTTTTCTTCCTTGCAGTTTTAAACTACTTTTATAGATTCACATTTTCTTTTCACATCCTTTTTCCGCTGACTAGCTTCCCGGGCTCGCCCTGAGCTGCAGTCCATATGGGAGTCACGTACTGCATACTGGGCTATCGCAGGTTCCCCCCTTCCGGCCCAGTCAGCCTGCAGGACACAAAGGACTGTTGCTGGTCTTATTCTGGTCCAGCTGTGACAGCCTGGGAACCACACCCACTGGCAGGTAAAATTACAGCACTGGCAGTCCACAAACTGCACCTACTGAGCCAGTTGTGTAAAAACAGATGCAATGGTTAGATTCTTGACTTCCACCATTTTACACAAGGTTTCAGTCTGTGCTAACAAGGCAAGCCAGTCTTAACTGTCTTCTGGGGGTCTCCTCGCAGCATATCAGGGATAATCTTCTTATCAGACCAGAAGCATCCCACCTTCCCTATTCTTTGGCACAATTTATAAACCATAAAAACTATCAATTCCTTGAAAGTTTGATAAAATGCCCTAACAAAAAAATTTCTACAAGAAGTCAGCCTATAAGGATGTACTTCTTGATGCCTGATATCATCTGCCTTGTAGTTATGGTCTCTAGCTCTCTCATCCCTTTTCTCCAACACAGAACTGCCTACGTCACACAATACTATGAACATGCACAGCACAGACATGCTCTCCATCTTTTTATTTGAGGTCTACTAGACCTCAATTTATATCATTTTGTTTTCTGCAATTTGTTTTGTTTTGTTTTGGTTTTTCGAGACAGGGCCTCTCTGTGTAGCAGAGCCCTGGTTGTCCTGGACTTGCTTTGTAGATCAGGCTAGCCTCAGACTCAAAGACTCACCTGCTTCAGCCTGCTGGGATCAAAGCACCACCACACCTGGCCTGTTTCCTTCATTTCTTATTTTGCCCTCTTTAACTAACTAATCAGTCCATCAAAAAAATGGCTTTTAGTTTTAGCTAGTTTCTCTTCAAATCCTTTAAAATGTTTATTACTTTACTACTAAATTTACTTTTTAACTTTTATTTCAACAAGATACACTATCTTTTAATCTCCTCAAAGATAATGAAGTACTGTATGTAGCCTTTCCCCAGCAAGCTGGAGTGCAGAAGCAAGGGGCTAGAAAAAGCAAGCTGCACTGCCTCCAGGACTTTGCTTGAGGGATCTGCTGCTGTCATGCAGGCCCCTACTCTATGTAACCTGCTTTGTCTGCCCTCAAAGTTATTTGGGGCCTTCTTACTATCTACGCCATAGTCCTTCAACTGCACACATCTAGTGGATTCTTGAGATTTGGCTATGTTCACCCAAGGGAATCTACACTTTCCCTGGGTAAAACCTCTCACTTTTCTC
Organism: Pachyuromys duprasi; assembly: GCA_028658305.1. Taxonomy (NCBI): domain Eukaryota; kingdom Metazoa; phylum Chordata; class Mammalia; order Rodentia; family Muridae; genus Pachyuromys; species Pachyuromys duprasi. Next base: position 111,744,747 of record CM053752.1, on the reverse strand, counting down.
TGTTAGTTCCTCCTGTATATTGATCTCATTTTTTCTAGTGTCTCTTTTAACTTCCATGTCTTTGCTTTTTTGGTCTATTTTCTGAGAATTTTTTTTCTACTCAGCCATCCAGCTCTTTAGTAGATTCTTAAGACTTTAGATACCAAATATGCACACTTCCTCAGAGCTCTATGGTACCTAACATGGACATCGGTATGACAGTCTTCCAGATGCCCTGCGCAGGATCCATTCTTGGCAACTAGATCCCTTACTGCTGTGTATCCTGAACTGTATCTGTGACCTGAGTATTCGTTCAGGTCAGGGGATTTCTTCAAATGTCAGGGGGTTCTAAGCATCCCTTTAGTGTTAGAGGGAGGCATTAGGAAGTGGGCTTTGCTGCAGGTGACCACGGCAAGACGCTAGCTGCTGCCAAACCTCAGCCACTGTAGGTCTTGACCATACGCCCAGCTTTAGCATGTGGAGCATATCAACCTTAAGGAACTCGGCAAGGAATGAAGGCTTACTGGTACAAGAAGAAGAAGCTCACACAAAAATCTTGATTCTGGTCATCTCACTCCTATCTGCCCCATGCTGGAGTCTGAGACCAGGACGTACAGGATAAGTCTCCCCCAAGTGTGCTCATATCCCCAAGTCCTTGGACGGAAGATGTTACTGGAAACAAAGGGGGACCCAGGCTCTCACAGTTCTTCAGACTGACTTACAAAGACACACCTAGGCATGACTGCCAGCCAAAGTCCTTCCATCTTCCTGTGCCAGCTCCAGAACTCTAGTTGGTGAATTGTCTTGCTTCCCCAACCTTGATCTCCTCTGTACTTCTATTTTACTTCTTGGCTAGCCAGCTTGTGAGAGCCTGGAACTTACAATTCAGTTGTTCACTCTACAAACACAGTCATAAAACTTCATTTTCCTTCCTTTACTTTTCTCTGGAATTGTGTCCATGTTTCTGTTTTTAAGCCACTGCAATGAACCTACTAATCCATTATTCCCAAGCTCCTTGCTCTCCAATATACAGCATACTTCAGGCTGTGTCCTATAGTTCTGGTAGTTGTTCACTTGCTCAATATCTATTCCACATTGGTTTGTCCTAAATATTATTTAAATAGTTGTCACATATCAATGGAAACAAATAAAAGCTCCCACTCTTACAGCTCTTCCTCACAAATTGTGACTTCTCTTGCCCATGGAGCATTTATACATAACCCTGGTCTGCAAGTACTACAGATTTTAGGAGAGTGTGGAAAGAAGCTATATCTTTGTTACTGATTTCTAATGTCCTGAACTGGTGGGAACATATGCTTTGGAATCTGGTGCAGTTTCTTTTATGGCTTTGACCAAGTTTTGTTTTGTTGCTAAGTTCTTTTTGTTTTGTTTTGTTTTGTTTTGTTTTCAGACTTGGTCTCAACTATGTGGTCCTGACGGGCCTGGACCTTGCTCTGTAAACCAGGCTGTCCTTGAACTCGGAGTTCCATATACTCAGAGGTCCCTGCCTTCTGAGTATGTGGGGGAGAGGGGCATGACACTAGAGGTATGTGCCACAACACCAGCCCAAGGTCATTTTTTTCAAATGTTTGAGTATGTGAAGGCCAGGGAACAACTTGCAGGAATCAGTGCTGCCCTTCCAACATGTGGGTTCTGGAATTGAACTTAAGTCATCAGGCTTGACAGGAAGCACTTTTTACTCCCTGGCCCATCTTGCCAGCCCTGATCATTTGTTTTTATTCAGTGTACTACAATATTTGATATACTAAATGCAGCCTGCCAAGTCTGTGTCCAGCTCTTCTATGGGCTTCCTAAAGTCCTGTCTTCTATGGGCTTCCTAAAGTCCTGTCTTCTATGGGCTTCCTAAAGTCCTGTCTTCTATGGGCTTCCTAAAGTCCTGTCTTCTATGGGCTTCCTAAAGTCCTGTCTTCTATGGGCTTCTTAAAGTCCTGTCTTCTATGGGCTTCCTAAAGTCCTGTTCCTGTCAGTGTCAGTTAAGCTATAGGTGTGGCTTGTCAATTTCTTCATGTAATTTTCTAATTTTTTTTCAATAAGGATGTTAGTCCTAATATTACTTTCTGCCTTAAGATCCTCAAAGGACAGGTTAAAAAGCAGGCTACAGGCTTGGCATGGCAGCACCTGCCTTTAGTCCCAGCACTCAGGAGGAAGAAGCAGAAGGATCTCTGTGAGGCTGCCCTGGTCTACATACTGAGTTCCAGGACAGCCAGGGCTACATAGAGAGACTCTGTCTCAAAAACAAACAAACATGCAAACAAAGCAGGCTACAACTGAAGAAGCTGATGGAGAACTGAGAAAGTGCACTCACAGTCAAGAGCCAAGAGATGGCGGAGCACAATGGGCAGTGGCACACAGATCCCTAATCTCAGTGTTTAGGAGGCCATGGGCAGCCTAGACTACACAGCCACATGAAGACCAACCGTTATTTCTTGGAAAAGTTTGGACTATGTGGATAATATCCTCTGACCAGAACAAAGTCAGATCCAGGGACTGGATCTACAGAGGTAGGCTTGAGCTACACAGCAAAAAAGGGCAAAGCCCCCAAAACTCTGAGATGAAATGCCTATCTTACCCTCTTCCTTTCAGCTTCTACGTCTTTCCTTTCTGTCCTTTGGTATTTTAAGTGTTCTGTGCCCCCCTTCATTCTATGCCCCTTCCCTTGTCTTGCCCTTAATCTACTGTGACATGGGAGGCCCCACAGAGACATGTTCCCTAGAAAATGCCGTTTCTGAAAATGTTCCACCAGCAAAGCTCTGGAGTTTCTACAGGGCCAGAGTGTCACTAGCACGCAACCATTTTTACTTTTCAGTGCTAGGGAAGAAATCTAGTGCCGCTTTCATGCAGGGCAAGCACTGTATTACTAAGTTATATCCCCAGACATACGTTTTTCCTTTTTGTGTGATGCTGGAGACAGAAAGAGCCCAAGGACTCAATCATGCTAAGCAAGTATCAACCACTGAATTCTTTCCCCAGAGTTGTTTCTTATTTTGTTTTGTTTTGTGGACTTCCTCTTAGTCCTCAGAGACACCGGTACTTGAAAAGGTTCCTCACATTTCCAAGCATATTAAGTAAGGGCTTTTCTGATACTCTTCCCAAAATCCCAGTCATAGGACCAAAGCCAGCTGAATGTGAGGGCGCCCATTTGTCTACCTGCTGGTTTTATCATCCTGGAGTAGGCATAACAACAACCTAAACTTTCCAGGGCTAAAGTCTGAAACAATATTCCAGGACAGGCACTGGTCAGGTCCATGGCCCTCTACCCTCCCACTCCAGGAAAAAAAAAAAAAAAGAGAGAGAAGGCACTTAGGAAACTGAACCATTGACAACTTGTGCTTCCATAACATCCAGGCAGATCTGAGCCATGTCCTTCAGAGCCATTCACTTTGCTCCTCCCTGCTGCAGATCACAAGCACTCAGAAAGAGGCATTCTGGCATGAGAACAGTGCTATACCAGTCCCGGCAGGAGACAGGCTGGATCTAGCATTCATTTTTGTGTCTTCAGAAAGTTCTACAGTTGTTTTGCTTTCATTTCCAACAAGAGGTCTCATTCATGCAGTCCAGGCTGGTCTTGGTTCTAACTCAGCCTACCAAATGCTAGGATTATAGGTGTGTGCCACCCTGTCTGGCTTAGGTTCTAGATGTTTCAATAAGGAAGGATTTTAAACCCCATTCACACTGAAACAGAGGTAAAATCACAAAATAGAATGACATATTACCCAAATACTCAATGGGCAATTTCTACATCACATGTGATACAGATTATGTATAAGTATTTGGTCTCTCGGAATCTCTAGGGATGTGATAGTGTCCCAACTGACACAGGGACTCCATGCTACTTCCTTGGATTTTTCTTGCATGTTAAATGCACACTGTTCCCTCTCAGGTCTGTTCAGGGAAAGCATTCTCCACTCACCATCCAGTTTCATCTGCTCTGGGCAATAATAGTGAACCAGCGCTAAGAGAGCAGCGCCATCACTGCCGTCTCTCATCAAGTCCTCCAACAACGGGAAGTAGGGTGACTGCCTAGCAGAAAGGTGCTCTCGCCGATAGCGGACCTGCAGTTGATAAAAGGAAAATGGTCTCTGCGTGTGAGATCGCTTCACCCTGTGTATGTTACAGGCACACTGGCTAGAGCAAGATTTACATCAAGCCTAAAGCCACATGAAGACCAACTGTTATTGCTTGGAAAAGTTCAGACTATGTGGATGATATCCTCTGACCAGAACAAAAGTCAGATGCGGGGACTGGGCTTCATGGCTACACTGGATGGCAGAGATTTAGCGCTAACACCACCAGGGTCAGTCTAACTCTAAACTGACTCTGGCAATGGGCACACACGGGGAGGAGACAAAACATACATGTATACTATCATAAGCCAATGAATTACAAACTAATGAGAAACAAGTTAAATAGTGAGCATTCAGATCCTTGAAAGACCCAAGATACAAGCACTGTTCTAAATATTATCAACGTTAGCATTGGTCATTAAGGATTACAAAACAGCATTGATAGTTTGGAAATTTCAGAAACCAAGTTAAACAAAATTTCTACACTACTGCATCGACCACCAAAAACTGCAAGTGAAACATCAGGACTAAGCCCACAAAATCATCAAGCAAATGACAGGCCATGGCTCCCTTATGTGCACCCTGAGGAAGCCACCCATCAGTATCCTAAGCACCACAGCCCATGCCTCTCTGTCCATGGTCAGTGATAGCTTAGCAAAGAAGGGAGGGGAGTGCTCAGTTGTAGACACAACTCCACAAGAGCTGCAGTCAAGTGCTCTTGGCTGCATCAGTGCCCAGGGTAGGATACCCACCAGCAACATTTTCTCCAGAAAGGACACATACACACCACGAAACTAAAAAACAAGAGAGCCAGCACCTGACTATAACAAGAACTGTTGGTTTCTGAGAGCCTGCAGCTGAGTCCCAACTCAACGAATCATCTTGGAATCTAGACTTCAAGCTAACGCCTCCATAAATACTTAGCATCACCAGTAGTGATGCTCATTAGGAAAAAACAAAACAAAACACGATTCATTTAGATTTAGCAACAAGGCTTGTTTTGTGTTGACTGAATGTTCCAACACACATTTTAACTTGTTTCTCAGAGCCCATATCATGTACTATCACAGGGAACCCTCCTCATACTGTACCACACGTGCAAAGTCCACAGGTTCCAGCATGCAGTGCATTACAGCATGCTCCAGGCCAGGCTTTCACAGAGACAGCAAACAGGGAGCGAGCAGGCATGCAGTAAAGCAAATGGTTTCTTGAGTAAAGATGGATGGCATGGGTAAAAATTAGGCTGATACTGAACTACAGGGACCCAGAAGTTTGCTCACGCACAACTTCAAGCTTCTAGTTGTGAAATATTCAGATAAAACCTGTAACCTGTCAATCTTTACCACACATTTTTCTGTTGGTCTATTTACTGAACACCATTGTAGGACACCACAGCCTCTCTAACAAGGAAAGTTAAAAGGGATTGGTTTTGCTTATAGTTCTCTTTTTTACATAAAACTTATCTAAAACCAAACCTCTCTACAGGACACCTGAGTATGTGAGGCCTTGTCTTGATCAAATTCAATACTCAAACACTTGTTAAGCATGCCTTCCTCCTCCTTCTCACTAACTCACTTAGCAGGAAGTACAGTCAACGTTTCTGTGGGCCTTTTGCAGCCCACAGTCATGGTGGGGACAATCTGGGCCAAATAATGAAACTAGAGGAAACCAAGCAATCAGAGGGCACATACAAACCATCTGAAAAGAGATCTGTGCCCAAAAGTTCACATGAAAAGGCACCACTTAGCACTAGGCATTTCCTGTAAAATCAGTGACAAACTGGTCCACTTCCAGAATGGGCCACCATTTAGGTACTGCTAGAATTACTAAACCAAATCCTGGCTTATAAACTTTGTGTGAAAATTCATACATAATTTCAGAAGCCCTGCAACAGAACTGACCTAACTCAGACTTCAGAATCTGAGTTGACCTCCTTACAGACCTGAGTTGTTACAAGGAGACCACATCAAAAAACACCAGCAAGAGCCTCTCTGCAGTCCACCTGTGCCCTTGGTGACAGCCTAGAATACAGGTACTAGGGAAGGTCATGGAAGAGAACATCCCTCAGGCAAAGTAATGGCAGAAAGAAAAAGGCTAAGGAGCGATGCCATCAGTCACCATCAGACCTCTTGGTGTTGCTAAAAGAGACAGCGTCCTGTCAGCTACGCTACACTGGCCACTGAGAGATCACTAAGAACCTGGGGGAAATGGACATGGCATTCCAAAGTGCCACATTAACAAAGCTCATCAGCGTGGCCAGCAGGGCTCATGCTAGAGAAGATATAACACAACCCCAGGTGGACATTTAAACAAACAAACAAAAACCCAGTCTTGGGCACAAGCAATTTTGATGGAAGCGCATGATGGCAACAAGATGGCTTTGCAGATGGCAGACGGCGGCCTGGGTCACTTACGGGTACTAACTTCCAATACCACTTGGAGGGAGACTGCTCAGGAAGCAGGAAGGAAGGTGGAAAGGAATGTCAGCACTGCAGGTTAAGGTGTGGCTGTGATGCACACGCTCACACACGAGAGGTGGAGAAGTCTTTGGTAAGCAAAGGCTTTCTAGTGTGCATGACCTCAGCCAATCACGATACCAGGCAATTCAACTGGATGGTAACTTGTCCCCTTTACAACTCTACCCTTCACAACAGCAAAGAATAGTTCCAAACTTGAGAAAATCAGGAGGTTAGGCTAATAAAGGTCTGCTCCCTTTGTCAATGCTCATGTGTGCCTGTCCCATCCAAGGATTAGTTAGGGAGGCACCCAGTTCCAGCCTGATTCTCCACTAACCCAGCTGACCAGAGCTGACTGGTGTAGAGAAAAAAAAAAAAAAAAATCACAAAGGCAGAAGACATATTGCTCTCAGCAGCAAAACTGTGTCAACAGTCAGGCACTCCTGGGTACACTCCACAGACTGTGACACATGTCCTTGGCAAAAGAGAAAAGGGCCAGAGACGAGGCCAAAGCCAGAATGTGGAACACACGCACCCATCTGCACCTGTCCCAAGGGCGCACACTCTGCACTGGCTCCAGGCACTGGCTTCAGACCCTACTGGCCTCATGGCACCTCACAGGCCAGCTCAAGAATTTGCAAGGCAAGGCATTTTCTGATTAATCTCTGACCTTCCGAAGCTCACTCCCAGCTCAGGCTACATTGCTTCCTTACTGGACCTCCCAAATCCTCCCAGAATAACCCAAACCATGAGCCCTCTTGGGGGACTGGGAATAGAAGACAAGTTGCCCATGGCCAACTCCTAACTGAGGTACTGAGAATCAGCCACTAAGAGAATCTAATAGGCTAGCTTGCTTGGGCCTATATTACAAAAATATAGAATGAGCAAGTAGAAATAGACATAATTCTTTAAAACTATTAACATTAACTTAGTGTGTTTCAAAGAAATTAAATTTACCCTTTACCTTTTGATGAGCAGGACTTTCCAATGGCTGCTGTTTCAATTTAACTTCTTTCTCTGTTATCTCTCTCATTTTAAGATTTACCTAAGACAAAAGAAAATGCATTAAGAAGGCTACTGCTCTCCCATACCATCCATTATATCTCCATTTTACCATCAGGAGATTCCACAGCACCTGCTGCTAACTCTTAAGACACAGATGCCATAAGGCCAATTATAAAGATGCAGAACAGCTAGATTCTATGTGACTCAAGATTTGCCATGAGTCAGCCTGCTTCTGCAAGGAAACCATTGTGCCTCCAAATGCCTGGGCGAGGCTCTTCCTTCACCACTGTGGAATCATGAGGGCCAGACCCCATTACACTGTGTACATAATAATCTACCTAATTTAGGGTCATACCTCCTCTGATGACACAAAGTCAACACAAAATAAAATTCACTTATAAAACCCAAGCTGTAAATCCCTTAAAAATCATAGATTTAAGTAATCTTTCTTGAAATTAAGGTAGTATCAAATTTGTATTTTATGTTGGGCTAATGAGACAATTCAGCAGATAAAGCACTTGTCAATCTAGCTTAGTGACTGGAGTTCAACCTCTGAAACCCATATAAAGGACAGAAGTATAAAGTTCCATATAAAGTTCCAGAGTATCCTATGACTGCAACACACGTAATGTACCACACGTGCTTACATGCTTGCTCACACACACACAATATAATTTCTTGTATTTGTAAAAGAATAGCAAGTTTTGTAAAAATACATATTGATACTCAGAGGAGTGGTCAAAGCAATAGTCAGGCAAAAATGTGCATTACTGAATGGCTCATCATCAAACAAAAATACAGTGTGAACTCTACCCACAGGACATCGAGAAGGCAGAAAACCTTTTCACAGCTAAGATAAAAGGCATGGAGAGACAGCTCAGCGGTTAAAAGCACTTGTCTTGCAGAGGACCCAAGTTTGTTTTCCAGCACTCGTATGGTGGCTCACAACCACCTGTCTCTGCCTCACACAGGGAAAGGCCACAGGCTCACATGATTAGTGGTCTGTCAGACTATCTCTCCACCCGTCCATCCATCCATCCATCCATCCATCGCTATGTGTGTATGTGTGCTTGTGCTCATGGTGCCACAGCACACTTGCGGAAGTCCGAGGACAACCTGCAGGAATCAGTCCTCTCCTTTTACAATGTGGGTAGGGATCAGACCTAGGTCATCAGGCTTGGCAGCAAGCACCCCTATCTGATCAGCCATGTCACCAACCCAACAGTCAGAGTTTTGAAGGAAAGTAAAGCCACTAGCAAAAACTGGTTGAGATGGCTCATGCCTGTAATCTCAGCACTCAGGAGATAGAGACAGACAGATCAGAAGTTCAAGGTCCTCCTCTGCTACACAGTAAGTTCCAAATCAGTCTTGGGTAGATAATACCCTTTCTTTAAAAAAAAAAAAAAAAAAGGAAAGCAAAACTATTTAAAAAATAGTTGGGCATGATGGCACATGCCTTTAATTCCAGAAGGAAGGTGGATCTCCATTAGGTGAAGACCAGCCTGGTCTACAGAGCTATTTCCAGTACAGCCAGGGCTCCACAGAAAAATCCTGTCTTGAAGAGAAAAAAAAAAAAAAAAAAAAAAAAAACACAACAACTCTTTGTATCTAAAATATATATATATATATTAATTTCAATTTTTTTTATAAAATGAGTATCTTAAAGGAAACTAGAAATTACTTTTCAAAATCAAGACGAATAACCATGGCAAACCAAAGAAAGCATCTACTGTGAAACCATGTGGTCCAGCAGCACCTGGCACAAGGAGTGGGCCTGAGACGGACAGCAAGGGTGCAGGCAGGGCTGACCATCAGAGTCGGCTCTGACTTTTTAAAAACATTAATTGGGTGAGAACTGTCATCCCAGCCCCCAAGGCCCACCCTGCAACCAGGAAGCAACATCTTCATCCATGAAGAGAAACTGCCAATGGCCATCTATATCGAGCTGTAGCACCTGGAAAAATGTCTAGTTAACAGTCTCTTCCAATAAAGCAAAGCTCAGCAGATTCATAACCAGTCTATAAAAATTACTATGGGAGGTACTAGGTGGAAGGGGTATGCAGCTGGAAATGCATAAGTACAACCAGCTCTCCACATGGGACTAGGGACCCAAGAAGTCTGAGATACTGCTAGGAACTACACAAGAACAAAACGGAGCTGGGAAAGACAGTGCACAACAGTTATTCCAGCACATGATAAGACTGCTGAGAGCCTAAGGTCCAGTACGAGCAACATAGTGAGCTCTAGGCAAGTTTAGAGTAATAGAGAAATCCTGTCTCAAAAAAAGGGAAGGAGTTAGTATAACTCCGTCAGTACAGTGTCCAATATTCACAAGGCCCTAGGTTCAACTCCCAGCACCAAATAAAACTAGGGCTATAGAGGCAAGAGAATCAGGAGTTCAAGTTTAACCACAACTACATAGCAATAACCAGCATGAGAAAAGTCTGGGATATATGATAGCCCATTTCAAAATATAAATATAGGCCAGGTGAGGTGGCACATACCTTTAATTCCAGCAGCTGAGAGGTAGAGGCAGGCAGATCTCTGTGAGTTTGAGATTAGCCTGGTCTACAGAATGAGTTCCAGGATAGCCAGGGTTATAGAGAGAGACCCTTTCTCAATAAACAAATAAACCAAAAGTAAATTTTAAAATATTATAAGCTGGGGAGATGACTCAGTGAATCCCCAACACCAATGTTAAAATGGGGGCTGGCAGCTTTACCAGGACACAGAGGAAGACAATGCAGCCACTCCTGATGAGACCTGATGGAAGGAAGGAAGGGGAGGAGGACTTCCCCTATCAGTGGACTGGGGGAGGGGTATGCGTAGAGACGGGGGAGGGAGGGTGGGATTGTGAGGGGAGGAGGGAGAGAGCTACGGGGGGGGGGGGTACAAAGTGAATAAATAGTAATTAATAAAAATTTAAATTAAAAAAAGAAAAACCCAGAAATGTAAAAAACAAACAACAAAACAAACAAACAACAACAACAAAAAAATAAACGGGGGTTGGGGGTGGGTGGAAGCTGGTTGGCAAGATGGGTCACTAACTAAAAAGACTTGCTATGAAGGCTGATAATCTGATTCAATCCCTGGTATCCACATGATACAGAATCAACTTCCACAAGTTGTCAGTGACCTCCACATGGTACAAGCACACATGCACATACACATAGGCAGATAAAATGTAATTGCTTTTAAAGCAAAGCATGACCATGTGCACCTGAGCCCCAGCACCATGGGTAGCAAAGAAAAGAACATCACTGTAGGCCAGCCAGCCTAGCCAAAAAATGGTGAATTCCAGGTTCAGTGAGAAACCCTATGTCTTGGGAATAAGGAAAAAAGAAAGGAAAAGAACAGACAGACGTCTTCCTCTGGTCTCAGTATGTACCTGCACTGAAAATACACACATGCCTCACTCCCACCCCCATGCGCACTCCCACATATGCGCACAGGCATACACACATACACAAATGCCCTTTAAAAAAGGATTGCACATCCTTAAAACATCAAGAACCCCTTATCTCTTATCTCTTTGTAGTATAGACATTGCACAGCCACTGTGAACTGCTGGCCATTCATATCGGGGAGGGCACAAGTCCTAGACACCATTAGTCAGCACCAGCCTCCACAGCAACACCCACAGCTAGTACAATCCCCCCCACAAAAAAATTAAAAATAAAAATAAACACATGACTGCTGAAAGTAGAAAGAACATAACTGGGTGGGGTTGCCACAAAAATGAATGTGACAACAATGTCAAAATCCCAGGAGAAAAATATGTTTCCTACTACCACAAATATATCTCTCAGGTCACAGTAGCCCCTGGCAACCTAACAATGCAGGTCATAACCTACAGCAACCCTAGGAAGTAATGGAGAACTACTAAACGCATAGCAAAGAAAGAAAGGAGGGAAGGTTTGGGGAAAAAAAAAAACAAATGAGAAAGAAAAAGATGAAAGCCAGGCACAGTGGTACAGGCCTGTAATCCCAGCACTCAGAGAGGCAGAGGCAGGCAGATCTCTGTGAGTTTGAAGCCAGCCTGGTCTATAAATCGAGTCCAGGATAGCCAAGGCTTCACAGAAAAACCCAGTGGGGGTGGGGGGATGAGATAACTAGACATCAGGCCATATGGTAAAATTCAGCCACATGGACAAGCATACTAACCTAACTGGTCTCAACACTCTAATGACAAGGCAGAGACTACCAAATGAATAATTGAGGATCAAACTACAGAGCACTCAAGATCCACTTAAACAGGACAAAGACAGAAGAGTAAAAACACTGATTACGGTGGTACACACCTTTAATACCAGCACTCACGAGGCAGAGGAATGTGGATGCTGTGAGTTTGGGGCCAGCCTGGTCTATGAGCTGTAGGAAAACCAGGCTATATATAGTGAGATACACAAACACACATATACGCACACACACATACAAAAGTAAAAAGAAGGAAAGAGGTACAGCATAGGCACTCCAATATTGCTTACAAAGCAGCTGGAAAAAATACTGGGTTCTAAACACAGGAGCCTCTGGGGAGAAGGGCTATCTGTCCCTGGTGATCATACAGCTTAAAGACAAGGGATTAATTCATAAAAATGTATAAACACTGATAAAAAGACTTTGAACCTACGAAGAGTAGAGCTGACAGAAGGAACCATGAAACAGGTTAACGCTGCAGCTTCTGTCCACCTAGAAAAAAACCCTTAAAGCCAGGAGCAGGAAGACCAAGTGCAGGGTACCACCAGTTGCCAGTGGAACAAGTCACTCCAGAATTCAAGTCATACCACCAAAGAAATAGAAGAGCAGGGGCCAGAGAGATGGCTCTTTTAACAGCATGCACTGCTCTTGGGAGAATCCAAGTTTGGTTTCCAGCACCCATTAGGGTAGCTCACAACCACCTGGAACTCCAGCTCCAGGAGATCCTGCCTACCCCTCTGGCCTCTGTGGACACCTGAATTCACATGCACATGCCCTACCCCCACCCCTACCATACACTTCATAAAAATATCAAAATAAATCTTAAAAAAAGAAAACCCAGCTGGGTGGTGATGGTGTACACCTGTAATCCCAGCACTCAGGAGACAGAGGCGGGGGGGGGGGGGGATCTCTGAGTTTGAGGCCAGCCTGGTCTACAGAGTGAGTTCCAGGACAGCCAGGACTACACAGAGAGAGCCTGTCTCGAAAAAAAAAACTAAGTAAAACACAAAACACAAAAAGGTAATGGAATGAATTCCCTCTAAATACTAAAAATCAAACAAAAGTAATCCACTGATAAAACAAGAAATTACAAATGAATCAAAATATTTAAAGAGAATGATGTTATACGACATACCGAAGAACATGCAGCAAAGCAAAGCACTGCTCAGAGGAAAAGCGCCACCTCGCAGCCTCACACATGAGAAGCAAAGCAAGTTTGAATAAACTAGCTTTCTATCTTAACAATGTATGAAGACAGTGTATATGCTGCTTCAAGAGTAGAAACATTTAACTTTTGTTTTTAGTGCTGAAAATAGAACTGGACAAGGATTTCTGCCACTGTGCTACTTGCTCAGGCCCTAGAAACAAGATTTGTCTACACTCACTGTGAAAAGATGATGTGCTCCCTGTATCTGACCATTACATGGTGCTGGAACGTCACATCACACTGCACAAATATGCTTAGTTGCTATGTGTCAATAACAACATTTAAGAGGTGAACATTGAGGCTAAGACGGGAGAAATGCTGGGAACTCAAAGCCAGCTTGGACTAAGGAGTTGTCAATAAATAATTAAACCAATAAATAAATGTATGCATGAATGATTGGATAAATAAACAAATAAATGTTAAGGTGGAATGAAAACAAACAAAAAGAGAGTAAAATAAATGAGAAAAAAACAGTTATAGTAGAGGGAAAAAATAAACATCAAATAGCAGGGACATATAATATTCTGAAGACAATAGAGTTAGTAAACTAGAAAAAAAGAAAGCAAAAGCCATGATCAGTATCAGGAAACAAAGGTAGGGTCACCACAGACTACAGATGCGTTTACCAAAAAGTAATAAACTTTATGCTAATAAATTCAACAACTTAAAATGAACTCTGGGAAAGCTACAAATTACCAACACCAACACAAAATTAGACAGAAAATCTAAATAACTTAAAACTAAATATACATATACAACTCCAGGCCCAGATAACTTCACCATCAAGTCCAAAAGTTTCAGGATAATTCCAGCCAATTCCATTCCAAACAGGAAAAGGGCTTTTTAATTTAACTGTGTTTTTATCAATTAGCAGAAAGCAACTGGAAATAAAACAAACACAAAAAAACACCACTTAAAATACAGCTCAAAACAATGAAATTCTGGGGATAAATTTAATGAACAAAGTGTTACGATGGACTGCATTCCTCAACAGGGTAACATATCCATGCCCCTAGAACTGATCTAGAGTCAGTATATTCCCACTCAAAATCCCTACAGATGCTTTCTGCAGACACCAACAAGTCGATTCTAAAATTCATGAGAACATGCAGACAATCTACTAGAGTTAAAACAACTGTCTTTTTAATAGAAAAGAATCCAGTATAAAGACATGCCTCATTCAATTTCAAGTTATTATTACAGAGTGTTTGTATAAACTACAGTTACCTCAAGTTACCATGGAAATAGTCACACAGGTCACTGGAAGAGGAGAGTCTAGAGACATACTCACAGTGCAGTTCAACTGGGTCCCAACAGAGCCAATGCCACAGTAACATTCAGAAGAAAGGCAAAAAAAAAAAAAACAAAACCCTCTGCTATCAGTTTTTTAACTCTGCGCAAAAAGCAGGGGCTTCATCCCTTCCCTGCCTCCTATACAGTGAATAAACTCAAAGTGAATCAGAAAGCTCAAGGAAGAACACAGACCACCAAACCACTAGGATGAAGCAAGGGAGCAAATCTTTGAAGTCTTAGGGCAGGGCAGAAACCTCTTAGCAAGAAAGAATGTAAACTAGGCTTCAAATCCCAGAAACCTTTGCTTCAGCACAGCAATTACTAAGAAATGGTAAAAAGACAAGACTAAGAGAATAAAGTCACAACATATAATCCTAACAAAGTATATACATGTTCTTAAAACTAGATTAAGACAAAGAACTCAATTAAAAACTGGTTTAAACCAAGAATATTACTTACTTGTAATCACACATTCAAGAGACTGAGGCAGGAAGACCAAAAGTTTAAGAGTTCCAAGGCAGCTTCAGATACAAAGACTCTATTTCAAATACACGCCAAAAAAAAAAAAAAAAAAAGATAAATAAAAGTTGTGTAAAATATTCAAACAAGAACTTGCAAAAAAAAAAAAATTCAGGAAATACAACACAAATGGCTCCAAATCAAAGACCAACTGATCAAGTACAAATAACAGAGCCAACAGTATCCAAATGGGTAGCCTATTAAGGGGAACAGGGACTATCTCTGACATGAACGCAATAGTGGGCTCCTCTTTGACCTCCCCCCTCCCCCAGG
>CM053752.1:111636427-111729233 GCA_028658305.1 Pachyuromys duprasi | reverse complement strand
TTTTGTTTGTTTGTTTGCTTTGACAGGGTCTTACTATCGAGTATCAGTATACAGAAATACATCCAAATGTCCCAGCAGCTTCATTCAAAACAGACAAAAACAGCCAGGCATAGTGGTATATGCCTTTAATCCCAGCACTAAGGCAGGTAGAGGCAGGCAGATCAACTGAGTTTGAGGACAGCCTGTTCTACAAAGTGAGTCAGGAATAGCCAGGGCTACATAGAGAATTCCTGTCCCAAACACCCCCAGGGGCCTCGCAGAAAAAAAAAGAGAGAGAGAGAGACAAAAACTCCAAAGTACTCAGATGTCCATCAAAAGGTGAAAGACAAATCATGGTATAATCATATAAAGAAATTCTACAAGCCACACGTGTCACAGAAGCCATGTTTCAGCAGAGTGGGTTTTAACCAAGGTATCAGTAAAATCTTGGAGAAGATGGTGCAGGAGGTGAAGTGCTTGCTATGCTACATGAAGACCTGAGTTCAGATCCTCAGCACCCATAAAAGCAAACAAAACCCCTCTGGACACTTGAGATGGAGATAAGATGACCTAAGACTTGCTGGCCAGGCAGCTTAGCCAATTAGGAAGCTCAACAATGTTCAGTGTGAGTTCCTGGTTAAAAAACTTGGGTGGCAAGAGACGATTTTTGACCTCTTGTACTCATACCAGTACACATACACACACATAAATACATACATGCATATAACACACACACATACACCAGAAAGTTAAAAGAGCTTCAAAAAGATGGGCCACGGTTCAACTCAGAGCACCTAGGAGATAAAGAGAACCCAAATGATTACCAGCACAGAGAACAACATACTACCTGCTGTAGTCTGGACTATCCAGGATGCTCACTCATAGCAGGGATGGTACTCTGGAAAAAGGCTGAACTGACTACATCTCAAGTCAGGGAGAGAGAAGGACTACAGGATAGCAGAAATGCAGGCAAACTAGGCTTCCACTATCTAAGCTGTGGAAGAACAGGGTCGCACAGGAATGCTACAAGGAAAGAGAAGCTCAGTACACTACAGAGAACTCAATGCCATAGCTTGTGAGGCCCCAGCGAAGGTATGTGGAGGACCTTTAAGAGCACAGGAACGTAGTAAAGGAAGACAGCTCCACTTTGCTGACTGCAGAGTGAGGAGAACATTTAGCCAGAAGCACACACTGCATCTGATGACTCTGACCAGGGAAAAGCCTACAGTCTAGCAACCACCAGAGAAGCCACAGCAGGGAAAACAGTAAATAAGGACTGTAAGTTGCAGTGGAAATGCTAATGAAATTGCAAACCATGAAATACAAATACAAATATTAAGTAAAAAAAAAAAAAAGAAACATTTATGAAAACTGAAACAAGAAAAACAAAGTGAAGTCCTAGAATGGGAATATGGTTGCATAAGCAGATATCAAGGAACAGTAATTTAAAGTGAAGTGCCAACATATATGTGTTCCAAGACCAAGGGACTGAGGGCTATGTGTGCAGTGGGCATCATTTGTCACAATCCCAAATTAGCACATGTCTTTGAGTGATAAGTCGGAAGACAAACACAAAATTCTTGGAACAAGAAAGTAGCCGGCCATGATGGTATGTGTCTGTATGCCCCAGGACTTGGAGGCAGAATAATCAAGAATTCAAAGTCATCCTCAATTACATAGCAAGTTTAAGACCAACCTGGTTATGTTTCTCAAAAATAAAAGGGGAGGAGAGGTTGCTCAGTAGGTACCAAAGTACCAAAGTTCAAATCCCCCAAAACTGTTTTAGTTACAGTTTCTATTGCTGTAATAAAACACCATGACCAAAAGCAACTTGTGGAGGAAATTATTTATCTCAGCTTACACTTCCAGGTAACGTACTGAAGGGCGTCAGGACAGAAACGCAAGTAAGGAAAGAACCTGGAAACATGAACTGAAGCAGAGGCCATGAAGAAATGCTACCTACTGGCCAGCTCTCCTTGGCTTGCTCAGCCTGCTTTCTTACAACACCCCAGGACCACCAGCCCAGGGATGGCACCACCCATAAATGAGCAGAGCCCTCCCACATCAATCAATTGAAAAGATGTGCTACAGGCTATCCACTGGCCAATCTAGTGGGGGTGTGTTTTAAGGAAGGGTCTCTCTTCTAAAATGACTCTGCCCTAAAGTAGCCATCACAGCCTGTGAACTCAAACACAGTAGCAATCTCAGCGCTCCTGCAGCAGAACGGGACGCAGAGAGCCAAGACCTTGTCTCAAACAAGGTAGAGGCACGGACCAACACTTGAGACTTTTCTCCACAATGGTGTGTGCACACCTGTACTCCCACATGAATACATATATACACACAGGTACACACTGACAGATAGACAAACAATATAGGAATACACAAGAGACTTGACTCTTCCCCCAATAATTATCAGCAAAGATCATAAGCAAGCACTATATTTAAGGACCTAAGATAAAAATGAAACCTCATTAGCTGCAACACACACATGCACATTTCCACACACAAGCCTACTCAACTCTCAGTGCTCAGGAATAAGCACTAATTTACTAACCTATTAATCTATTGGGACACCTGGCAGGAAACAGTATCATGCAGTTCCAAATGACAGGCTCTAGTGGCCAAGTCCCAGCATGGGGAACAAGAAGCAGGAAGAGAGCTAGACAGGCACTTACCTTATTGATCCAGAATACCATGGCATCCTCGAGGTCATAGGGAAGTTCTTTTGAGGCGCTGAATGTAGAAAAGCGCTTAACACTGGCCACCACCTTCTCAATGCTGATCATCTCCACAGTATAGGCCATCATCAGGGCATCAACCATCGCCATGTGGGCACTCTGGGGACAGAGGCAGCAATCAGCACCCTACATGTCTTGCAGGTCCCAATGCAGGGAAACTTTCTGCCTTGGCCTCCTTGCAAAGAACAGCACTGGCTGGGGCCTGTCCATCCCTGGCACTGCTCCAGCCTGCAGCAGTGGTCCAGGGTCCTCCTCTCTTGCCAGCAGACTAAAGGTTTCCTCTGTAGCCCTAGAAAAGCTGTAGGAAGAGGCTGCCCCCTTTCTCTGCCTCCTAAGGCTCTGGCACGGCACCAGGGTCCTCCTCCATATCACACCCTACCTTCAGTCTCTTCAGAACTTTCTCTTCACCCACATGTCAACCCTTAAACTGAGTGAAAAAAAAAAGCAGTGGCATGCAAAATGCCAGAAAACAAGCTAACAAAAGGAATGCAAGGGCACACTTGGCCAGACGCCAGGCTGATCTGAAGAGGCACAACCTCTGAGGACGGGGCAACTTACTCTGGCCAGCGCGGCCCCACAGGAAGGCTCTGCAGTTGTGCGCCCCGCCACACCCGCATCTTCACACCTTACTGCATTACAGTGCGAAGAGCCAAACACAGCTGATCTTTCCAGAATGATATTCTTTAAAATACAGGCATGCCATTAAGGACCACCAATACACATGGGCAGTCCTTACTGTTACCTAACAAGAGGGCACAGAGTCTTGCCTGCTCAGCCAAGGGAAGAAATACTCACCATCTTAATAGGTGCCTGGCTGAGGTCAGCATCTGTCACAGGGGTATCATCACTCTCCATCACATAAATGCCCTTTCGGGACAGGGCCTGGATAACAGACTGGTGTCCTTGTAAGGTAGCCACCTGATCCCCTTTTAGGATGAGGCTGCAGACACGGCAATACAGCTCACTTGACAGAAGAAGCTTGATGACGGGTGGCTTAATGTGCTCCTGCTCATACTGGTCGATGTAAAAAGGGTCTCTGAGATCCTCAGGGATGTTGTCTATGGTAGGAGAGAGGACTGGGTGAGTGGACATGCATAGTCCAGCCTTGAATATCACACAAAGTAGCATCTTCCAGAACAATGCCAGTCCGCGTGCAGCCCACTGACCAGGCAACAATCAACACACAAAGGTTGAGGGCCAACTGACAGCCTCATTAGCATCTGCACGACAGAAGCAATATGAGGCATTCTGCAATGCCACCATCACCTGAAAGATGGTGGGACACTAGCACAAAATTCCTGGAGTGTTGGAGGGCTCTAAGGAAAGCAAGATGCCATGGGGCTAGGATGATGCATTATCTGGTGAGCCCAAAGAAGGGACTGAGACACAATGGCATTAGTTCTGGGGAGAGAGTTCTGCATGTCTTCTTTCCAACCAAAGTCAAGGTCAAGGTAACAACAGAGATTAAACAGCCTTCTCTTTAGGAAGTGAGTCAAATATGGTGCCACTCTAACAACAGAACAATGGCAACCAGATTTCACTTATCTTTGGTTCAGGCAGGATACTATTTCATCACAATTCTACTGAATCAGGAGTAACAACTAATGTGCCCACATTACAGACAAGAAAACTGAGGCACAGAAAAAGGATGCAGTATGTCCAATGTCATAGAAGACAGGAACAAACTACAATCTGGTCTCTCATACACTCACTGCCTACAGCAGACACATCACCAGGGGACCAAAAGTGCTACAACTAATTCTGTGCCCTCTTTGCACTGCCCTGGGCTTGTAAAATATCAACAGCTATCCTTTGCAGACAGCACTAAGTCCTGAAGAAGAATTTCATTCCTTTACCCAGGGCCCCAAACCTTTGGCATCTCTGTATCACCAACTGCAGAGAATGGAGAGTTCAGTCTTTTCAAACATCCCCACCTCCAGAAGAGTCCAGAAAGCTTCCATTACCAAAAAGGCTACTGAAGAAAACGCACTAACAACCAGCATTCAAATAAACAGGAAGAAACATATCAGAGGATGCTAACTCATCTCACAAATCAGTGGCCATATGTACTGGTTAGTTTTATGTTAACTTGACACAAGCTAAAGTCATCTGAGAAAAGGGAACCTCAATTTAAAAAATGCCTCCATTAAATCAGGTTATAGGAAAGACACTAGGATATTTTCTTCTCTCCCCTCACCCCTTCTCTGGGACAGGGTCTCACTATGTAGCTCTAGCTGTCCTAGAACTCACAATGTAGATGGCTGGCTCACTATGTAGACCTGGCTAGCCTTGAACTAACAGAGATCCGCCTGCCTCTGCCTCCCCAGTACTAGGATTAAAGGTCCAGCCCATTTCTTTAAATCAGTGATTAATTAGCCCACTGTGGGTAGAGCCACCCCTGAGCAGGTAGTCCTGGGTTCTGGAACAAACAGGCTGAGCAAGCCATATGGAAAAAGCCAGCAAGCGGCACCCTCCATGGCCTCTGCATCAGCTCCTGCCTCCAGGTCCCTCCCTTTCTGAGTTCCTGTCCTGACTTCTTAAAATGATGAAGAGTGATATGAAAGTATAAGTCAACTTGCTTTTGGTCATAGTGCTTCATCAGAGCAATAGTGACCCTAACTAAGACATGATCTGAACTCCTCTAGCCCTGGGCCAGGTCTAGACACCACAGTAAGAAAAAGTCAGCTGCTCAGGGACCACCTCCTCCTGCTCCAGCATCCTCCTCCTCATTTCCTTCTGTTTGTTTCTGATAAGTACTATTTTTAGAGACCCAAACTTAATTACGAGTCTCTGGATCCTTATTATTGTCCCACAATCTTTTTTAAAATTTTGTTTATTGTTGTATGTACGTATGAGGGGTACATATACACCACTGCATGAGTGTGACGGACAGAGGACAACTGTGGAGTTGGCTCTCTCCTCCCACTTTTTACATGGGATCCACAGCTGGGGCACCCTACCCACTGAGCCATCTGCCCAGCCCTGCCCACAGTCTCTAAAGTTCATTTTTGATTCTTATTTCTTAACAACACTGGCAGAGTTTACACAGCACTTTCGTTTTGAAGCACTGTTGTGCATATAGCATTTGGTCACTACAGCAACCCAATCAGTAAACAGAGCTGAGCACTAGTGTGCCAATACAGAAACCATGGTGGATATCAAGTCCCAAACGTGATGACTATATTGGGTATCCTCCTATTTTGAAGCCATCTACAGTTCTAACACTAAGCAGAACATTCAGTAGTGAAAGAATGGACCTTGGGCATTCAACATAAGGCGGCCACTGTTTGTCTCAGCAGATGGTTGAGAAAAGAGCTATAATGCCACGTGAGCAAGACAAAAAGAGGAGAGGAACCACACCACATGCCAGAGTGAGAAATCCCATGGACCACAGCTGAGAGGTACAGAGCATACAAGCAGGAAACTGTAGAATCTGGTTCTGAACTGGTAAAAATCAAGCAAGGTTCTGAGCTAGGGAGGCCCAAGTCCCAAGTTTGTTTTGCTACCAGGAAAAAAAACCACAAATATCACCTTAAGCCTACACCTTCTTTAAGTTCCTAGTGGCAGCTCCTTGTGACCAGGGCTCCCAACAAGAGCTACTCTTCGCCTAATTCCCAGCCTGTAAATTCCTGCATGTTCAAAAATTCCAAGAACATATTACTTCACCCCTGGGGAACTTTAACCACTTTAAGACACTTAAAAAACCATGGATGTATACCTATCCCAGTATGTATACTAGACCCAGTCACTTCTTCTGAACCACCTACATGACAGTCCCACGTGATATGAGGAATAACTCAAGCCATGCTGGCTGGTGTGCACCACTCTCCTCTCTCACCTGGACAACCTGGAAATGGAACCAGTTATCCAGAGGATAACCAGCTCCTAAGAGCAGAACAGACAGCTCAGGACGGACCCCACAGAGTGCCACTCTGTTGTAGGAAAGGAAATGGTAGAACACCACAGAAGCACAACCAAGAACTGGCCTTTGACAGACACAAAGAAGCTATAGGGAGGATGCTGGAGCTCACAGACACAATATAAAGACATAAGCAGCCTGAACTTGGAAGCTATCAAGACAGGAATAAGCAGCCAGGCCAAATGTCCAAGTGGAAATGTCTCCCTGGGCCACTTGCAAACAATCCACCTGAAATGGTTCAGGTCATCAGCACATTCAATCTTATAATTTGTGACAGTGAACCAGAATTGTAGGTAGACAATAATCCTAGATCCAGTGGGCCTACCACAACCTGTGAGCTCCCTCCAATCCAGCCAAAGGGTGCTACAGCCCACTCAGCAACAGAACCTCTTCCTCCTGGCTCTGCAGGGCAGAAACTGTTCTCATCTTAGAAAGGGAACCCCGCTCCTCCCAGTCTACCAGCAGTGACTGTTCCTAAATAATACTCAGCTCAATCCATATCAGAATCTATGCTTGTACATATCTGTTCTTCTAATATCTAGCAATCAATAGTTGTTCTTAGGACAACACAGGGCTAGAGAGATGATTCAATGGTTAAAAATACATATTGTTCTTGCAGAGGACCCAAGACTGACTCCCAAACCCCATGTCCAGCAGCTTATGACTACTTGCCTGTTAAGTTCCAATACTCTTTCTGGCCTTCACGGGCCATATACTTACATGCACAACAACAACTTTAAATTTTAAAATAATAATGATAACAAAATAGTTTTTAAAAACAATACAAAGGGCATTTTAAATGCCTTCTGAATCTGTTTCAGGTGAATTATCCACAAAAGACAAAGACAATTACTGAGTACCTGCATGAACCAGGAAATGCATGAACATGCTGGGCCACCAAAAGAAGGTGGAAGGCCATCACCCTCAGCAGAGACTCTGAGACACTGAAGAGGACACAAAAAGAGCAGGCAACTTCTATGACGAGGGGCATGACACCGGAGTGTACACAGAGCCCCCAGTTTAGGCAAACAAGAAAAAAACAACAATGACTCTCACCAGACAATTTTAAGAAACAACACTGCTCAGAACAGCAAAGGAAAAATAAACTTGATGCTTCAACTATTCGTTCAAGAGGTCCTTAGCTGAGCAAATGCTACCTGTACTGTGCCTTCGGCAGGACTGTCAGTTTACGTATTCTGGAAGCACAGAAAAGGATAAACGGAACAGGCCGAGTTAGGAGATAATGGAAGGAAGAGGACAAGGAAATAATGTTTGCTGCTGTTTCCTGCACAGAGAGTGGAAGACAGGCCTGGACACCAGCCAGGCACAGGACAGGACCTGTTACTAAATTAGGAACTGTGACCCAGAAGATGACCATGGCATTAAAAGGCGCTCCATTATTGACATATGGCTAAAGGGGGGCATTCTGAAAAGGCTGGCATGTGGGGAACAAAAGTACAAATAAAAAAAACAGCATTTACATATGATAAACCACCACGAAAAGATAGTGCCCATGGGGGCTGAGTTACCCAGCATGAGGGCACAGTGAAAATGGAAGCTGGGCAGACAGACTGATAAATCACCCATGCTAGGCAAGCAAGGAAAACAATCCAAAGGAACTGAGCAGTGGCCAGGAGAGACTGGAATTGGAAGGCTGCCCTTACTCTACCCAAACACACCAGAACACGCCACCAAATCCAACATGCCTCAGCAGCACCACAGACAAGCACAGCAAGGGAAAGAAGGTTCCATGGCCTCTCTGTATAGTGCAGCCTTAGGTCTGCAGGCTTGGCTTCTAGTCAAGACACCAGGAGGACCAGAGAATAAGGAAGGATTCCAAGACAGAAGAAAAGGAACGTCAAGTGTGTGTACAACGTCTTGGCCACCTCAAGAGACCCACTGACTAAAATTCACTGCAACCAGAATGGCGACAACTGTAAAAATTCAACATGGCAGCAGATGATGGCATCAGCCACATCAGGTATGTGGCATATGCCTATAATATGCACTAGGGGCTGAGACAGGAGGATCATGGTGAGTTCAAGGACAGCTCAGGAAGCCCAGGAAGCCTAGCAAAACCTTAAATAATCAAACTTAAAGAGAGCCAGGCTCAGGTACACACAGAAAGCCAGTCACAGAAATGATAGCACAGCCAGAAACTAGCTGACTATGGATGACACCAAAGTCAAAAAAGTGAAAGTACTTTTAATAAAGAAAGAAAAAGTGATAGACTAGAAAAAAAACAAAATAGAAATTCTTGAACAACAACAAAAATATGTATGTATAGATATGTATATATATTTGAAACTGGTTCAAATATATTTATATATGTATTTTATTTATTGTATTCATATAAAGTATATATATTGTACTTAAATACTGTGTGTACTTAAATACATTGTGTGTATATATTTAATACACTATATACGTGTGTATATATAAACATACATACACACACATACAATGACTGAACCAGTTTCATAAACTGAACTGTTGAAAACAGATTAAGATTAGACACTTGAACTAGGCATGGTGGCACACGCCTTTAATCCCAGCACTCCAGAGGCAGGTAGATCCCTGAGTCCAAGGCCAGCCTGGTCTACAGAGTGAGTTCCAGGACAGAGAAACCCTGTCTCAAAGAACAATAACAAAAACATTAGACACTTGAGAGGTGAAGATGACTAGAAAATAAGAATGCACAATCAACAGTGAGACAATGCGGAGAAGGCAGGGAGGGCAAGTGGCAGAAGGATGTTTAAGCAGACCCAGCAGAGAATTCTCCAATACTTGTAAAATTTATGAAACTACTAAAAATGCCAGCAAGACCAGAAAAGGAACTCCACATCCAAAACGCACTGCAGTCACACCAACAGAATCCAAAGGCAAAGCACTTTTTATTTTGCCAGAGAGAGTTCCTGGTCAGACCAGACCAGCAGACCATCCCAGCTTGCTTCTTTTATGTAGAATCAGCCACAAACTCTGAAACACATCAAGCTGGGGAACTAGAAATTGATGAGGCTTGGATCTCACACTGCAGGACAGGAGTACAGTGTCACACCCTCACCAAGGGCAGGCCTGATGTTTGCTGATTCCCGGTACAACAAGCAAAACAGGCAAGGCAGCCGGTTTCTGGGCTACAGAAGATGGAGGGAGGTGGATCCACAGAAGGCCCCACTAACAATAAAGCAGAAGGGAAGACGGGGATGCTGTGGGGCAGGCAAAGGTACTCCTTCTTCCCTTTCCAGCCTAAGATACTTTCCCTACAGCCAAAGCTGCCACAGACCAGGGAACAACAAACTAAGGTCTCACCAAAAGCACTGAACAGAGAAGATGCTCCCCTCCCTGCTGGTCATGAAATTCCTCCCCACACAGCTGGGGACTCAAGCAAAGGGAACCAAGTCGTTAGCACAGGTTCTGAGGTGTAAATTCTGGTCCCTGGCATCCCCAGCAAGCTCCCTTGGCCACCTGTTCTCAATACATCAATTAATGAGATAAATGACAGTGAGGAACAGAAAAGGTTCAGTAACCCCTAAGTCCATCTTCAGGGTACTGACATGAAATTAGGCTTAAAGAAAAGGCATGCATAATTAAGCAATCCTGGTCAAGGAGTGGTCCTGCCTATCACTGGTCAATCACAGTTCTGTCCTATAAAGTGGGTTAATAAGTTGTCAGATCAATGTGAACTCTTTCTGGGAGACAGAGGTGGCCTACTATAACCAGCAGTCTTGTAGGCAGAGTCCCACCTACCCAGCCTGGAAAATTCCTCTTGCCCTTAAAAAGCAGCAGGAACACCCACTCCTGTCATGAGCAGACTGAACCAGGAGCTTAGGGCTGGGGCACAGGACCTGCTAGAAGCACAGCCAACACTGACGCTCAAGGTTGCAAGCAAACCCAACAGGAGACTGGCTGCTGAAAATAGAGTCTCAGAGCCCTGGCTCTTAATGTAATAACCAAGATGATGAGGGAGGAATCGTCTGAAATCACCACACAACTAAGATGACCAGGTGACATACTCCAAGATGCACCACATGTTAAAACATCGTTGGCATCTGAAAGTAACCAGCACATAAAAAAAAAAAAAAAAATTACAGGAGTTAGAAACTCTGAAACAAGCTAAAAACGTCCAAAGAAAGTTTTCTTTTAAACTACTAAATATAAAAATGAAAAGCAGAACGACAGATATTTAGAAACTCACTGGACAGGCTAGACGGGTGACAATGACAGAAGCTGGAGAGGAACTGAGGAAGGACAGACAGGAAGCTGTGGGAGAGGTGCTGAGAAGGTGGCAGGCCGAGCACTGGGCAGAGTAATGGCTCAAAGCCTACCAAGTCAGTGAGAGACACCAACCTACCAATTTTAAGACTCTGAGCACACCGTAAGTCAGGAAAACCCAAACGAATCCAAGCCAAGACAGATATTCAAACTTCTAAAGCTATAAACAACAACGACAAAATTCTGAAGCCAAGGAAAGGCACACTTGCTCGGAGGAATTCCCAGTCCAGTAACAGTGGGCCTCTCATTTGAAGCTGTGGTGTCAGCGTGTAAAGGTGCTTACAGCCAAGCCTGATGACCTAAATTTCATCCCCAGAACCCACCATTAAAAAAGAAAAGAAGAAGATGGGGCCTGGAGAGATGGCTTAGAGGTTAAGAGCACTGGCTGTTCTTCCAGAGGTCCTGAGTTCAATTCCCAGCAAACACATGGTGGCTCACAACTAACTACAATGAGATCTGGTGCCCTCTTCTGATGTACAGGCCTACATGCAGGCAGAACACTGTATACATAATAAATAAATCTTAGGAAAAAAAAGACGAGAATTGACTCCTTTCAGTTGTCCGCTGACCTCCACACAGGTACAGTGGCAAGCACAGACACAAACAGCTCTCACACCCAACGCAAACACAAACAAATAAATTAAAAACTAAAACAATTTAATTCAAAAACAAAAGAAGCCAGGCTGTGGTGACACATATCTTTAATCCCAGCACTTGGGGGCAGAAGCAGGCAGAGCTCTGTGAGTTCAAGGACACCCAGGGCTACACAGAGAAACCCTGTCACAAAAACAAAACAACAACAACAACAAAAAAAAAAAAAAAAAAACAACTAGGGGCTGGGGACATAAGAGTACTGGATATTCTTACAGAGTACCTGAGTCCCAGCAGCCACATGGCAGCTGACAACAGTCTGTAACTCCAGTTCCTGTGGATCTGACTGACACCTTCTTCTGACCTCCCTGTACACAAAGGAGGGGAGTGGTGCACAGTCATACAATCAAGTTTAAACACCCAAATGCAACAATAATAACATTTTAAAGACAAGTAAAATAAAAAGCTAAGAGAATGGCTACAGTAAGTTCTCCAAAAAGAAAGAAAAAGGTAGAAGAAAATGAAGCATCAAGAAAAAGCAGCAGAAAGAAATGAATAATGTGATAAATATAGCAGACTGTCCTTTGGCATTTTCAGCTGATGCATGATAAAAATAAAACTACCACACCAAACCAGGCCAGCTAGCACACGCCTTAAATCCCAGCATTCATGAGGCAGAGGCAGGTATATCTCTGTGAATGGGGCCAGCCATGGCTACATAACAGAGAGACCATATCTTAAACAATAACAAAAGCAGCACAGCAATATGCTGTTCCCAAGAAATTAACTCAGCAAAATAAGCCAGTTTGCTGCAAGCCTGTGGTTAGCATAACAAGACCAAAAAAATAAAAATAAAAATAAAAATAGAAAGCTGAATGGTGGTGGCACAAACCTTTAATCCCAGCACTTGGGAGGCAGAGGCTGGTGGATCTCTGTGGGTTCGAGGCCAGCCTGGCTACAGAGTGAGTTCCAGTCTACAGAGAATCCCTGTCTCAAAAATCACAACAACAATAATAGAAACATATATAACATTATATAGCTCAGAAAAAGCAGGTGGAACATGAAAAATTTTTATAAAAACAAACTATCCTATGCAAACAGTACTCAGTAAGAAGTAAAGAAGTGTTACCAGAATCTGAAGTCCACTGCTGATTTCTCCACCAAAAAACTGAGAGATAGGAATTGGTCAACAAGTTCTAGACTGAACTGAGGAAAAGTAAATAAATGCTTCTCTCAATCTTCCCTAAAGCGATTTATAGAAAAGAGGAAGGAAAAGCCAGGGACTGAGCATTGTAGGATTAGCTACTAGGTAATTTATCAGAGCTGTGAGATTAATCCTCTCCAGAACACCTTTCTTTGGCAATTCCCCTCCTGGCATGGGGTTTCCTGAAGAAATCTCAGTTCTTATGTGGCTGTTACATTATCAGAAAGGATTACACTGCCCTCTATCCTTACCTGCCAGGACACCCACAGACATCTGAAGCTGGAGAAGTACCAAACCCTATTCCTGTTCCCTATACAGATATAACTAACAATAAAGGAACTGTAAGATCCACGGAAGAATGGTGTGATTATAATCACTCTAGTAGTTCTCAATCTGTGGGTTAAAGACTCCTTTGGGATCAAATAACCCTTTCACAGGGGTCGTTATCAGAAATCCTGTATATCACATATTTACATCATGACTCATAAAAGTAGCAAAATTACAGTTATAAAGTGGCAACAAAAATAATTTTATAGCTGAGGATCACCACAACACTCGGAACTATATTAAAGGGTCACAGCATTAGGAAGGTTGAGAACCACAGTGCTACTCAAAACCTCAAATGCCATGCAATTTAAAACTTAAGAATTATTTCCAGGATTTTCCATAAATATTTTTGTGTGCAATGGTGGCACACAAACAGAGGCAGAGAGATTTCTGTGAGTCTGAAGCCAGCCTGGTCTACACAGTGAGTTCCAAGACAGCCAGACGTATATACACACACACACACATACCACACACCACAATACAAAAACCAAGTGACAACACCTACTGGAGAGGATGTGGAGAAAGGGGAACCCTCCTCCATGCTGGTGGCAATGTAAACTTGTACAGCCACTTTGGAAATCAATCTGGCGCTTTCTAAAACAATTAGGAATAGTGCTACCTCAAGATCCAGCTTTACCACTCTTAGGCATATATCAAAAAAATGCTCAAGTATACAACAAGGACATTTGCTCAGCCATGTTCATAGCAGCTCTATTTGTAATAGCCAGAAGCTGGAAACAACCCAGATGTCCCTCAATTGAGGAATGGATACAGAAATTGTGGTACATTTGCAAAATGGAATACTACTCAGCTATTAAAAACAAGGAAATTATGAAATTTGCAGGCAAACGGTAGGAACTAGAAAAGTTCATCCTGAGTGAGCTATCCCAGAAACAGAGAGACACACATGGTATATACTCATTTAAGTGGATTATCAGACAGATAGTACAGGATCATACTAAAATCTGTACACTAAGCAAGGAGGAGGACCCTGAATAAGATGCTCAATCTTCATTCAGAAAGGCAAATGGGATAGAAGAAGGTAAAAATAAGTAACAAGACAGGAACCTACCACAGAGGGCCTCTGAAAGACTCTGCCCAGCAGGGTATCAAAGCGGATGCTGAGACTCATAGCCATGAAAGAAGGGGAGACAGAAAGACCTGGAAGGGTCTGGAGCTCCACAAGGAGAACAACAGAACCAAAAAATCTGGGTCTAACGGTCTTTCCTGAGACTGATATTCCAACCAAGGTCCACTCATGGAGATAACTTGGACCCCCTGCAGAGAGGTAGCCCATGGCAGTTCAGACTCCAAATGGGCTCCCTAACAAGGGGAGCAGGGGCTGTCTCTGACATGAACTCAGTGGTTAGCTCTTTAATCACCTCCTCCTGAGGGGGGAGCAGCCTGACCAGGCCACCGAGGAAGACAATGACTGATGAGACCTGAAAGGCTAGGGTCAGATGGAAGGGGAGGAGGGAACTAGTGAGAAGATGGGGAAGGGAGGGATTGGGAGAGGGCGAGGGTGGGGCTACAGCTGGGATACAAAGTGAATAAACTGTAATAAATTAAAAATTATATTTAAAAAATACAGCGAAGTGAAGACAACAGTACAATGAAGGCTGATAAAAAAAAAAAGTAGGAACAAAAGTACTAAAGACAAAGAGTAAAATCCTTAGCGTTAGTACTTAACTAGACTCAAAATTCATGAAACATCTGTCAGAGCTAAGAAAGCAGACAAATCTACTGGCACAAAAACCCTGGCACTTATTCATCTGCAACTGACAAAGGTATTAGACATAGCCAGCAAGGGACACCAGCAACCAGCAGACTCTACCTGTACACAAGCCTAGACTCCTACCAACCGTATGCCTACTTGCTAGGATCTGGGTCCACATGACTCAGGTTCTACAAAAACCCGGGAGCCAGGTTGGTGGGAAGAAGCTCTCTGTATGGAATTAAGAAACATGAGAGGTGCCAAGTGACAACAGGAAGAAAATCCCAGGCTGGGGAACATTTTCCTTCTCCTCTTCCTGAAAGTCCATCTGGATCTTGGAACCCTTTGGCATTTTATTTTTAAATAAATCAGTTAACAGGAACAAAAGGAGAGGCTAGGCGTGGCTGCACACGCCTGTGATCCCAGCACTCAGGGAGGCAGAGGCAGGCGGATCACTGTGAGTTCAAGGCCAGCCTGGTCTACAAAGAAGTTCCAGGATAACCAAGGCTACACAGAGAAACCCTGTGTCAAAAAACCAAAATTAAATTGAACAAAAGGAGAGGAAGAAAGTACCACTGAAAAGAATTAATGTCAAGAGATTTGAGAAGGAACTGGAAAGAACACTAAAGCCTCCAATTCATCACCTTATACTTCAGTATTCTTCCCCCTAAATAACTGGCCTAATCCGTTTCTTACTCTAACGTTCTTCTACCCATTGAAGCTCATGGTATGAACAACATTTCCACCTGCACTGTTCTATCCCCATGGTCTGTGGGAAACACACCCCAGTTCTGGCTGCACCCGGGTGAATGAGACAAAGCTAGGTATTTTTAAATGGAAGATGTTGCCATAATATGATCCATAGGGATACAGACAGGAACTGCACATGGACCTGGACCTCCCACATCTGGTCAGCTGAGCCTTACAGAAAGGTCTTCTACTCAGCGAAAAAGAACAGAAAGCATTGGAAGGCAACAGGGAGGGAAACAAGATGCTGCTCTAAATGATTTCTGCTACATACCCAAACATTCAACAAAATAAACTATATTCTGGGTCCCAGCTTCTTACACTGTAATACATAACCAAATGTGGGAGCTGGAAAAGTAAATAGCAACAGTAAAAAGTTTCCAAACACACAACCAGACCAATTCAAAATCAAATGCATCATGGATCCAAAATGATTCTGGCAGTGCTCACCCACGTTTCACCAAGAAACTTCACTGCAGCCTTGATTCTGAACACACTGCATATACATGGTACATACCATCACACCACACAATTCCAACAAATACAACCTAAAACACCCCAAATTCAAGGCTACTATATGTCATTAACAGAAATGTGTTTTTACTGTATACACAATGTTTTCTGCTCCTATAGAAACATAAGAGCTTAATACAGAAAAATATTTCCTATCATCATTCCTCAGCATGTAATACCAAACTGGTATACTCACTCAGACTGCGTGATGTTAGGATGTTTTAAATGCGGGGTGGAGACAGATACAGGGTCCCATGTAGTCCAAGCTGGCCTCCAATTTGCTGTGTAACAAGGATGGTATTTAACCCTCATCTTCCTGCCTCTACTTCCCCAAGTAGCA
The DNA here is from genome assembly GCA_028658305.1 of Pachyuromys duprasi. Lineage (NCBI taxonomy): Eukaryota > Metazoa > Chordata > Mammalia > Rodentia > Muridae > Pachyuromys > Pachyuromys duprasi. The sequence continues at coordinate 111,712,886 of CM053752.1, read as the reverse complement.
GGATTATAGGATTATATGCCACCATACTTGGTCTTACAGATGCTGGGTATGAACTAGGACCCAAGCTTTATTGAACGTAGGATCTACTTTTGCACTCATCTTAAGATATCCAAGCCCCTAGAACTGCAAGCCACAAACCTCCGTCATTTATGAGTAACCTAACCTATGGTATTTTTCATGGCAATCCAAATGGAATAAGAGCAAGCATCAATGAAAACTTTTCACACACAGAAATAGACGAACACAAAAATATTAAGTCCAGCACGGTAACACACACCTGCAATCTCAGCACTTTTGAGGGGGGCAGGGGTAGAAGCAGAAGGATCTGGGAGTTCAAGGTCATCCCTAGCTACTCAGTAAGCCTGAGCTGAGCCTAGCCTATGTAAATAAGCCTTTGTCTCAAAACAAAAAATAGAAACAAAACAGCAAAAGAAATAGAAACCATCAACACACATGAGCTGCAAGGAAACTGGCACTGACACACTAACTGCTTGTATAAGCATCGAAGTCAGCAGTCTAAGTCTAGTAAGAAACCAGAAAAGGAATGGCAACAATAGCCAAAGCATACACAAAGCAAACACAGCCATGAAAGGATAACAGGAGGTTCTGAAGAGAGGGAAGGTCCTATATCTGGTTGTAGTTTTCTAATAGATTTATAAAAATTACCACTGGGAAACTGAGTAAAGACACTCAAGACCTCTGCAGAATGTTAATGTTAATAAACCTCAAAATAAACACTTTGATTTTTAATGTTATCCAAGATCCTAAAAGCTATTATTACATAGGAAGAAATTTAAATGGGGTCCCACATTGAAATCAAGTTGGAAGAGGTGAGTCCAGTCTCAAAATGGAGGTAAAACCGCCAACAGGTTGCCCCAGCCGTCGCCGCCACCATCACTGCCAGGAGGACCATGATCCAAAGGAACCAGAACAGCTGAGGAAGCTGTTTACTGGTGGTCTGATCTTTGAAACCATAGACAACACTTAAGAAAACATTTTGAGAAATGGGGCACACTTACCAGCTGTGTGCTAAGGAAAGAACCCCAAACAAAACCTTCCAGTAGTTTGGTTTTGTGACCGACTCTTGTGCTGGAGTGGCAGATGCTGCAATGTGTGCTGGGCCACACAAGGTGATGGGCATGTGGTAGAACCAAAGAGAGCCCTTTCTAGAGAGGATTCTGAAAAACCTAGTGCTCATCTAATGTGCTGGTGGTATTAAAGATGATGCAGAAGAATATAATCTGAGAGACTACTTTGAAAAGTACCGCAAGATTAAAACCACAGAAGTTATGGAAGACAGTAGAAAAAAGATTTGCTTTTGTAACTTTTGATGATCCTGACAGTTGATAAAATTGTTATTCAGAAATTCCACACGATTACTGGGCATAACTGTGAAGTGAAATGGCCCTTTCTAATCAAGAGATGCAGTCTGCTGGATCACTGAGAGGCCGTGAAAGTAGATCTGGGAACTTTATGGGTTCGTGGCGGTAACTTAGGTCGTGGTAGAAACTTTGGTGGAAGAGGAGGCGGTGGCAGCAGAGGTGGTTACAGAGGTGGTGACAGTGGATACAATAGATTTTGAGGTGATGGTAGCCACCATGGTGGTGGTCTGGTTACAGCAGCGGAGGAGGCTATGGTGGTGGTAGACGAGGATACAGAAACCAAGATGGTGGAGGAGGAGGATACAAGGGTTACAATGAAGGAGGAAATTTTGGTGGTGGGAACTATGGTGGTGGTGGGAACTATAATGACAGGAAATTATAGCGGACAAGAGCAATCGAATCATGGACCCAGGAAGGGGGACAGTTTTGGTGGAAGAAGCTCAGGCAGTCCCTATGGTGGTAGTTATGGATCTGAAGGTGAAAGTGGTGGATTTGGTAGAAGATTTTTTTTTTTTTTAAAACAGCAGAAAAAGCTACAGTTCTTAGTAGGAAAGAGAGCAAGGAGTTTTCAGGGAAGCTGCAGGTTACTCTAAGACAGTCGTCCCAAATGCATTAGAGGAACTGTGAAAATCTGCCACAGGAGGAACGATGATCCACAGTCAGCAAAGTTACTGCAGTTTAAACAAGAAACCCTTCTTGTCAGGACTGTCAGCCACAGTTTGGAAAAAGTTCAGCTATTAATACAATGTAATGTTAATTAGATATACATTCCTGGGTTTTTTTAATCCATTGTAGCTTTTTCTTTTTCTTTTCACTAAATCAGGTATACTGCCCTGTAAATTGTGGTAGTGATATCAGGAATACAAAATTAAGAAATTTTAAACTTTTCAATATTTGTGTAGTTCAGTTTTTCTACATTTTAGTACAGAAACTTTAACAAAATGCAGTTTTGAAGGTGTTTCCATGTGAGTTTACAATAAAATCATTGTTATTACTATTTTTGTATGAATTTTGCTAAAGTAAACTGTAAAGAAACACTTACTGACTTGAAATTTAAGGGGATCTATTCTCCCCATTTCCAAAGCCATGATGAATGGCCACTGACACGTGGAGAGAAGAGATATTTGTATCTTTGCAATGTGCACTTTAGATAATTAGGATTGGGTAATAAAAAAATAGCATATTTGTGAATTTCATTTAATTTAAACGAAAAAGATCTCAAAAGTTCATAAAAAAGAAAAGAAATTAAAATGAACAGAAGGCACATTTTTAAAAAGGCTCCTCTTCATTAGTCATCAGGGAAATGCACACTAAACCATGGTGAGATGCACAATCCACCCACTTGACTGGCTAAAAGTATAAAGACCAACACCACCAAGTGCTGACATGAAGACAGAGCTGCTGGAATTCTCATACAGTACTCATGGGAAATAATGACTCAGCCACTCTGGGAAAGTTCATACTTCTTTATGAACTAAACATGCATTAGCTCATGACCTACTAATCTTTTAACTATTTAAGATGAATAAAAATATCTGATCACACAAATAAACGTTCATAGTAGCTTTTTTCATAATACCCCAAAGCTAGAAACCACCCCAACAATGTTCATCAACAGTCTACCATACAATAGAATACTATTAGTAAACAAAGACCTATACACATGGGTGAATCTCAAAGACACTGTGTGAAGAAGCTAGGTGCAGAACCTTGATGTGCTTAAATGATAGAAAATTCCAGACAGGAAACAGCTATAGAAAGGCTAGGATGAGACTTAAAAGGATTGGGAGGAGATACACCAAACTTTGTCTAACTGTATGCTTACATGGGTTTTGTTAAATATAAATTGTACACCAATAAACGTCTAAAACAAGAATCCACTTAGTGAACAGTGAGCAGTACCAACTGTGCCCTGCTAAAAAGCCCAGCTTTCCTCCTCAGAAACTGTCCGAAAGTACAGGTAAAACAAGGGTTTATCAATTTGTCACTTAAGATACCCCAAGACCTAAAACTCAGCCCCTTGTCTAGGCTGATCTCAGCTTCTAAACTCCACTTGCTTGAGAGAGCTGCACCTGCCTCCACCCCCTCCCTCCCTGTCCTTCCTCACACTCTATCTTTATGGGGCATTCCAGATCCCCTCAAAGGAGTCTCTTTCCCCACCTGACCTGCCAGTGGCATCTGCTCCTGTGTAAACGAGGACCACACAGGGTTCTCCTTTCTTTGCATGCATATGGCCTACAAAGCTCCATTCAGTTCCCATAGGTCATAAGACAACGTTCACCTGGACTGAAACACCTCTAATTGTGACTGGTTGGATCTGTAGCAACGGAGGAATATCTGATCAAAGCACATTCCCAGGCTCTCAGCAAACCATCTCCTATTCAAAAGTGTTCCCAGGCACATACATCAAAGAAATCCTCAGTGGCACCTTGAGCACTGTAAACAACCTGGCCCCAGACTATTTCCAAACTAACCACCTACCACATCAGTGCTTACACCCCTGCCTCAGCAGGTAGGCTACTCAATGCACAAGAACACTTTGCTACTACAGTTGCAGCCAGATCCCCACCCGCTGCTGTCAGGGGCTATCTAGGCCTTCACCACCCTTCAGAGCCATTCACTTTTGTTCTTTGACACACCAGGTTTCTCACTGACCTGGAGCCTAAGAGTAGGCCAGTTGGCTTGTAAGAGAACCCGTTTCTACCTCCCCAGCATGGAATTATAAGCATATACAACTGAGGGGTTTTTTTCCCCCATATTTAAAAACTACTTTGTGACAGGTGGTAGCGGCACATGCCTTTAATCCCAGCACTCAGCAGGCAGAACCAGAAGGATCTCTGAGTTTGAGGACACCTGGTCTACAGAGTGAGTTACAGGACAGCCAGAACTACAGAGTAACGCTGTCTCAATAACAATAACATTTATGAGAGAGAGACTGACAGAGACAGAGAGTATACCTATGCACATCACAATACATGTGTAGAGATCAGAGGACAACTTGTAGTAATCAGTTTTCTATAATGTAGGTCCCAGGGACCTACAAACTCAGATTATCAAACTCAGCAGCAAGCACCTTTTATTTGCTGACCCATCTCGTCAGCTCTAGACCTGGCTCTTTAGTATGAGTTCTGAGATCCCAACTCAGGTCTGCATGCTTGTTTAACAAGCACTTTACCAACAGGAGCCTCTCCCCAGTCCTATGTAGTCATCTTCAACTCTGCTGTTATTCCTGTTTCCTCCAAGAATGTCCGTATCTCATGAGGATTTTGATCAACAAGTAGATGGCACTATGTTTATATTTGCTATACAGAGAAAAAAAGGTTATGCACACAAAAGCCGCGGGATGAGAGTCATCTTGCCTCCGTCCTGGCCATTCTGAGACACCACGAAAACTGACAGCAATCCAAGTTATTAAGCTCTGCAACTCTAAGGAGGAGGGACACTAGTATACCTAAAGTTGACGGGGCTATCCTGGGACAAAAATCAACACAAGAAACATGGCAACAGCAAGTTTGTTCCAGGCTAGCTTTGGCTACAGAGTGAAACCCTGTCTCAATCACTCCTCCACTTAAAAATAAACAAGTAAAAGGCTTATTAAAAGCTTTTTGAACGATAGTCAAAGTTAACATTCTGAAACACAATAGCAGCTAACCCTCTGGAGGATCAACAAAGGATTAGCTAACAGATTAAAAGACAGATTTTCATTCTCTGATTAGTATTTAACTCCTGGCATCAAAACAAGAAGGAGAACATATATAAGCACAATTCTAAAACCATAAATTTCCCCCACAGAACACATCAACAAGCATCTGAGCATTCTGCAGGTGAGAGCTAGGACCCCCAACTCACATATATAACACAACCAGAAGGCAAGAGGTTTTCCTGATACCCTGTAGAGAAGGAGTCACGGCAACCACAGCCAGCCAACAGCCCTACAACACAGGCCTCTCTTATGTTCAGCAAATACTTGAGGCTGCTGGACCCTCCCACCCAAAAACACCCAACTCACTTCCAAGAATAACAAAAGGTTATTTAAAAACAACAGCCCAGGGGCTCCAGAGGCTGCTCGCATTGAAAAGCACTGGCTGTCCTTCCAGAGGTGGGGTTCAAGTCCCACCATGTACAAAGAGCTCACAAGCATACACTCGTTTCAATGGCCTGATAGATCTAGCCTCCGAGGGCAACAGGTACACACATGTTGCACAGACATGCATGCAAACAATGTATCCAAACACTTAAAAATAAATAAAACTGCAATTTAAACTCATGAACCAGTAGTCTTAACAAATTATGACCTAGAACAACTTAGTAACACACTTCTGAACCTGGCCAGGCAGTAGACTGTTCCCAAGGAGACTTGGCCCAGGCCAGAAAAAGAAAGGAGCAGTGAGCAGTTCCCGACAGCTCCGGAGCTATGGAAAAGGGTTCCCAGTAGCAAACTTCTTTTGACCAAATGCCACTAAACGAAACAATAATACCATGACTCTGGCAATGAGGTTGACTCCTGGAGTTAGGAAAGGGCTCTGCTCCTAGCACTGGCTAGGCAAAGCCCTTTGTTGCCAGCAGTGGCTCCAATATAAATTTCTTAGGAACTGGGATACATGGTCCACATCCTCATGACTTCTTACTCTACAATATGCTCACTCTGGTGAGCGCGGGAGAACAGGGGAAGAGAAAAAAGGATGGGGGATAGGATTCTTTCTTAGTGGACCTAACCCTACAACCAGGCCACCACCCTCTCCAGCCCGGCCTGCTGCTGGTAAGGTGAGAAGGATGAGCTCCTGACTGGGCCTAGGATTTAGGACAGACAGCTCAGCTCTGGGGCAAAAGGACAAATCAGTTTCTGCTGAGCCACAAAGCAATCTCCTTGCAAACAGTCGAGAGCCTTCTCATCCGGTCCCTGTGTGTTCCACTGTCCTTGAGAGATAAAAACCAGTATTCCCCCACTATCCCCTGAAAACAGAGCCTAGATACCTCTGAGCTTGCTAAGGGCACAAATAAAATGAAAATGGACCGGAAGCAAAAGCAAGGACCGTTGAAGCCCTGAGCCCTGGTCTGGCATACTAGTCAGTAAAAAAGAAATGGTCCTTCAAATGACCACTTTGAAGTTCTTTATCAGTTTATTGCAGGTTTCATACAAATGCTACCACCACAGTCTTGCAGCTAAGCTGATTTCACTCCTCTTTGCAGACAAGTGAACAATTTTCAGCATGCCTAATAGGTTACTCCTAAAAAAATAACTAAAAGACTGTCAATGTAATGCAAGAGTTGCCAGAAAAAGAAGAGAAGGAGCCTAAAAATAGAAGTACAGGGCAGCCCCCAAATGTTGGTTGTGGCACGAGAGCAGAATAAATCTGGAGAAAATGTATCTTCATAACCATAATCCCAAGGCCGGCTAGTGAGTTCCAGAGCTTGCCACTCATTACAGACAGCAGCCTGGTCCAGGGACACAGAATCCCAGGAGCAAGTGACAATGGACTCTCCAGCAGCCATCTCCACAGTCCCACCACTTTCAGCTCCTACACAGAAGGAAAACTGGTTTCATCTCATGACTTAACCAAAAAGTGCGCAACACATAAAACATACAAGACCCTTTCCCCCTGTGACCACCCACCCAAACTAAGTTGTCATTGAAGCATCCAGAGGGAAAGCAGCATGACCAGTGAGCTGGAGATTGCCAAAGATAAAGATTCACCCCTGAAACAGGATCAGTTTTACCAGGGTTGTGTGGGAGGGTGTCCCTATGTATCTTGCCAAAACTCCCTTCTTCCCAGATTCCTGAAAGACAAAACTCCAGGCTGACAGAAGTAAGTTCATACCAGACTACAAACACCATAAGCACATCTCCAGATGAGCCAGCTTGGTCATATAAATTGGCACCTCCCAAATTCCAAAGCTGGGTATAGAATGGAAACCTCATTTACAGCAATGGATGGAAGGAACTAGACCTCCTAAAACCCACATGATCTGCATTCTGCTAGCAGAGGCCCTGCCTCAGGTCATGGGGTCACCGAGGCTCAGGCCCATGCTGGTCTTCAGTCCTTTTCTTTACAGTCTTCAAATAACCATTCTTAATAAGTCTAAAGCCTTAAAGCCCATTTGCTCCATGATTTGATAAGGCAACAAGAACTCATTGGCAATATGGTACTAGAATAAAACTAAACTAGCCAGGTGCCAACAATGAGAGAGGAAAATTTATCTCTAGATACCATAATCCCGAAGCCGAATATTAAGGCTAAATAAACTAAACACACACACACCCTGTTAAAGAAACTAGAAAGCAAATTAACAGAGTCTATGTAAACTATTTCCACATGGCCAACCTTAAGAAAACAGAAGGCAACTAGGCAGTGGTGGCACACGTCTTTGATCCCAGCACTCGGGAGGCAGAGGCAGGCAGATCTCAAAGTTAGAAGCTAGCCTGAACTACAGAGTTCCAGGACAGCCAAAGCTATACAGAGAAATCTTGTCCCCCAGCCACTCCCCACCAAAAAGAGAAGGCAGCTCAGCATGAGTACTCGCCTAGCAAAGAACACAGGTTAAAAAGACTACTTATACGCAAGAGTGAAAACCTGTAGACAGGACTAGCAGCTGTGCCAAAGAATGCACCATGTTTAACAGCAAAACTGTACGTGAGTCAGTGTGAATAGGGGCAACGACATGTGGTAGACTACTCTTGGTCAAATATTACACAGCAGGAGAAAAAAATGACGGGAGCTAAGATGAGCCTAAGAACATAACATGGAAAAAAAGAAAACCTCAAAAGGCAGCCCTAGAAAGGTTTGGAAATACAAAAACCGAGCACACACCTTTAATCCCAGCACTCAGGACACAGAGGCAGGTGGATCTCTGTGAGTTCAAAGCCAGACTACATAGGAAATTCCAAGCCAGATACTGTCTCATTAAAACAAAAACAGAAAAAGCAAAACTGATTGATATAACTGAGAACAATGGCAAGCAAAACATGATGAACAAAAGGGTTGGAGGGATCATGACACACAGATAGGGGTGTTGTGCAACTAGCAAAGGTGGATGTGACTGGTGACCAGAAACTCACTATCTACTCTAGTTAAGTATCATACACCTTTTATCAATTGGAGGTCGAGACAGGGTTTCTCTGCATTGCCTCCCAGGTGCTGGGATTAAAGGCATGAACCACCACCACCCCGACTTCTTCAACTGCACCTTTTTAAGTCAGGTGAAGCCAGGTGCACCAGTGTTTCTCCACCACCATGGAAAACCTGAAACTCAACAGAAACAGTGAGCAAGAATTATAAAACCGAAAACTGTAAAAGAACTACTTCCTCGATGCTAGCTTTACACCACAGCATTAAGTTTAAAATACAGCAGTTTATTTAATCCCAAAACTCACAAAACATGTTTGTCCTTATAACGACTTGGAGGCCTGCCTCAACACACAGGCCACTCTCACAGAGAACACCTGCTTAGCAAGTTTTCAAAGTGGTCACTTAACCCTTTCCTAAAAGGGTTATCTCAGTAACCCGGTCTATCAATAATGTTTTTGCCAAAACAAGGGCAACTTATGCTTCAGGTATGCTTAGTCTTATGCCTAAAATAAGGCACTTCTCACCGATAGAGGAGCCTCCCGGTCAACCCATTACCAGCACTACTTGGTCTACAAAGTTCCCAGAGCACCAAACCAGAGCATCTTAATCCACTAAGCATATTAGGCCTCATAAACAGAGTTTCACCACAAGGTTACCTTGTTCTTCACAACAGGAATTAACCAAATGAGATCATGATGGTTTCTGCCCAATTTGTGTAACACAAAATTTATCTTTGGAGTATTCAATAGCTCATGTTCTGTTAAGTATCAAAATTCATAATATATAAACCCAGAATGGCTGGGACTCTAAGTCTGCCCCCTTAGACTAAGCTTCAAACTACCCAACCACCCCTGCAGTAGGAAATGGCTAGGCGGTGGTTATTCAAACATGAGTCCTTCTTAGATTCAAAAGACCAGTCCAGTCGCCAGAGAATAATACTGTACAAGACAGACACTCTCCACCCACCCACTCAAGAGTCAAGAGCATGAAGACACGCGAGCGCAGTCCCGTGCCTGGACCGACCCTGGGCGACCTCAGCGCTTGCTCACCTGGGCCACCGCCAGAACAGCGGGACTTGAACCGACATCAAGCGAAGGCGCGCCTTAGCCCTGTCACCGGCCTCATTCCCAACCTTGGCCCGTCTTCCATCCCTTGCCCCCAGACTATATCCCGTGTGTCCCATCCCCCAGATCGGTCGGATCCCCTCGGTTCCCAAACGCCTGCCCCGTCAGTCCAATGTCCGAACCTCTCTGGTACCATCCCCCGGCACGCAGCACCTTTTCTGACTCCTCTGGTCTCATACCTGGCCCAGTCCGTTCCCCTGTCTGTCTACCTCTGGTCCCATTCTGCGACTGCCGCGTTCCACTCTGGTCCCATCCCCCGTCCCAGTCCGACCCCGTCCGTCTCCCTCCGGTCCCATCCCTCGGCTCCCGCACCCATCCGACACCAGTCCGCCCACCCTCGTCGGTCCCCCTCTAGTGCCCTCCCGGAACCCGATTCGTTCCCCGTCAGTCTCCCGGTAATCCCATCCCCCGACCCCGGACCCCGCCGCGCCCGCCCACCTAGGCCATAGGCCTTCGCACAGATCCACTGCAGGTTGGCGGCGATCTTGGCCCGCGCCGCGTCGTAGCGGTCCAGAGGCACCAGGTCCGCGCCCTCCGGCGGCGCCTCCATCCTCCTCCAGCCTTCGGCGGCCGAACGACCGCCCGCGTCCACCATCTGCAGACAAAGGCCTCGGCGGCCCGGCCGCAACAAAGACGCCGCCGCCCTCCCGCGCCGCCCGCCCGGGCGCACGGCCCTTACTTCACGGCCGCCGCCGCCACCCGGGCTGCTGCTGCATGCTGCGGGCGCCGAGCCGAGGCGGAGAAGGCGCCGAGCGGGCCGGGGAGGCGGCGGCGGGCAAGCGCCAGCCAAAGCGGGCGCGGGGAAGGCACTGTGCGGGCGCGGGCCGGGGGCGGCGGCGGCGCGTGCGCGGCCCCGGAGAAGCGGCAGCTGAGGCGGCGGCCAACGGGTGGGAGCTAACGCGCCGCCGCCGCGTCACGCAGGCGCACTTGGCGCGTCCCGCAGCCCCACCTTTCTCCGCAGGCGCAGTAGGCACCGCCCCGTAGCCCTGCTCGCCCCGCCCTCCTGCAGGCTGGGTGCCTATGCCCTGCTTCAGACCACTCGACACAGCCTCCCCTACTCCCCACCCTCTCCTCGGCTGCGGCGGCAGGCTCGCCCCTAGCCCAGGCCGCGTCCCTAGTAGCTGTGGACACGCCCCCGGCCCCGCCGCTCCGACCTCAAGCGCGGTAGGCACGCCCCTCTACATCAGCACCGTCCCCTTCCACAGCGGACACGCCTCTCACGGCAACCCCGGCCCGGTTCCTGCGCAGGCGCAGCGTTCGCTTCTGAGGATTGCTGTTTCCCAGCAACTTGAGAGGCTAACCCCCCGCGCCGCGGCTTGACAGCCTCACTCCTGCGCCCAGGGACTGGCTGGTGTCTCCCTGAGAACTGAGCGCTGTGCCTGCGGACGGAGATCCCGAGACGCCGCCGCCAGGGCAGGCAGAGGGCGCGTGACTCGGGAACGGCACCTAAGATCAGCCCAGTGGCGCAACTGCGAGCCCCTTAGTCAAGGTGGGCATTAGCATGATCTCTCGCCCAAGTTCAGCGGCTAAGGGGAAAGGATGCCGAAGACACTGCGTGTAGCCTGCATTTTCGTGCTTGAAAGGAGCAAGAGTATATTTGTGAAACCTAGGTGTGCTAGGCGAAAAATGGCCCTGGAGAGTCCACAGCGTACGCACCAGCCCCTGGGGAGCGGCAGGAACCCTCCACCCCGGGCGTGGGTGGCCGAACTGGCCCCAGTCTACAAGCTTCAAGGTGCTTAACGTCAGTCATTGTCAGAGCCGCCCTACCCATAAAGAAGGCAGGCAGTAGGCAGAGCGGGTGCTGTACAGGTGCAGAGGAGAGAGTCCAACAGTCAGATCAAGAGGTGAATGGGCCTGGGCATGTTTGTGATCCCAGCACTGGGGAGATGGAAGCAGGAGGATCTGGATGAAATTCAAGGCCGGTTTCAGATATTGGAGATGAGACCCTATCTCAAAAAAGCAACAAAACAAAAACAAAAAAAAAATACACAAAAAGTGGATAGAGGCCTGGTGGCATGTTTGCAATCCCAGCACTTGGGTGGCAGAGGCAATTGGATTTCCATGACTTCAGGGTCACCTTATTTCTAATTGAGTTCCAGGTCAGCCAAAACTACGTAATGGGACTGTTTTTTAAATAAAGTAATTGGTTAGGGCTGGGTGGGCAGACAGACAAGAGGGGGAAGCAGTAGGCTCTGCTGTAGTGGGCTGATTAAACCGCAGTGTGTAAGAACCAGCAAGGCCACTGAGCTTGGGGCCAAAAGGGGTGAGGCAGCAGAACTTGCCCTGACTAGGATGTGGGGTGATGCCAGGCAGGTAGCAGGACAAACCTGATAAATGCGAGAGGTGGGAGGAGTCAGGGACGGTGATCTGATGTGCTGGCCCTATATTCTGCAGCTCTGAGGAGCCCATTTCTAAGTTCAGATGATTTCAGACTCTGGAGGCAGAGTCTGCCTTTCCCACCTGGGAGTCTTTTCATCCTTGCCTCCCTGACTGTCTTGTCTAGAGCCTGCAGTGCTAAAGCAGACTCCTTGTCTTACTCTGATCTGGAGGAAGCATCCAGTTTGCCCCTATTATCATGCTGTGTAGGATTTTGATGTGTCTCTTATCAATCTCAGAGAATCCGTCTATTTTAAGTCTGTGTAGTGTTTTTCTTCGTGAAACTGAGATTTTTGCTGAGGTCTCTGTTTTGCACCTGCTGGTCATGTAGAGGTTTTTATTCTGTCTGTATAAATATAATATTGACTGGTTTTCAGCTACTGGCCCACCCTGTTGTCTGGAAGAAATTCCACTTGGCATGGAGCATAATCCCTTTTATATGTACCTACTTTTCTTTACTACTATCTGTTGAGTGTTTATGGCAGATTCTAGTGTGCAGTTTGCTTGTGGTGGATGTGAGTGGTTTTAGTACCAGATTGCTAAAGTAAGTTTGGGAGTGTTCCTTTTATATTCTTATTTTGGTTTAGTTTGTCTGAGGCAAGGGTTTGCTGGCCACGCTGGTCTGGAATTCCTTCTATAGGCCAGGCTAACCTCCAGCTCATGTAGCCCTCCTGCTCAGCCTCCCAAAGTATTAGGACTGTAGACATAAGCCACTATGGCTAGCCCTCTCCTACTTTGAGGAAGTCAGTATGAACTCTCTAAACATCTGATACACCTAGCTTAATAGGTGGCTTGTGGTGTGGGGAGTCATGAATGCATGTGCCATGGTGCACTTGTGGTGATCTATTGCAGGATATTTGATCCCATTGTAAACCCCAAAATTGTGAACTGTAAAACCCTGTTTCTTATTTGGTGTGGTTGAGCCCTATCACACAACTTTAATCCAAGAACATTTTATTGTAAATAGATTATGGTGTGGTTCACCCAGCTCTAGCACACATCTTTAATCCAAGAGCTTTCTGTACACAGGATTTAATAAAGTTAACCCTAGGTCAAAAGGGGTATTTAAGACAATGTGGAGAGAAAAAAAGGGCTTTTTTTTTAAAGATTTATTTATTTTATGTATATGAGTGTTCTATCTGCATTTACACCTGCCAGAAGAGGGAATCAGTTCACCTTATAGATGGTTGTAAGCCACCATGTGGTTGCTGGGCTTTTGGAAGAGCAGACCGTGCTCTTAACCACTGAGCCAACTCAAGCCCCTGAAAAAAAGGCTTTTTAACTTAAGCTCTGCCTTTGGCTTAGGCTTCAGTTCCTTAGCTCCCTGGTTTTTTTGTTGTTGTTGTTGTTGTTTTTCAGCTTGGAGCTAGCCTTGGGATTTTTTTGCCTTTTCCTCCTGGGCTGTCAGTTGAACTAGTTAGCTTTCTGGTTTTTTTCTGTCCCAAGCTGAGCTGAGAAAGGTCAGTTGGGTGCTTTTTCTACCTCTCTGAGCTAGTAGGTTTTCAATCCAGCATCCTGAGTCTTTAGTGGTAAAATAGAATGGCTGGGATTTTCATTTTTGTTTATAACAACAGTGGTCACAGGATGTCTTTCCAGAGTCAGTTCACTTCTTCCACATGGATTCCAGGAACCAAACTCAGGTCATCAGGCTTGGTAACAAGCTTGGTAGCCTAACAGGTGGTGTTCCATGACATACTGTTCAGATTACCTGTTTCTTCAGCCAAGTGTCATGTTTTGTGTCTTTCTAGGAATGTGTTTTATCCTGTCTTGAAAACAAACCAACCAACCAACCTCTGGTGCAGCTCTGTTTTTGTTGTTTGTTTGGGTTTCTTTCGAGACTGAGTTTCTCCTCTGTGTAGCCTTGGCTGTCCTGACCTCACTTTGTAGACCAGGCTGGCCTCAAACTCATAGAGATTTGCCTGCCTCTGGCTCCCTGAGTACTGGAATTACAGGAATGTGCCACTGTGCCCAGCTCCGGAGTCCCACACTTTTATAAGTAGCACTTCACCCATGTTCTATAAGTACCCTCCCCCAAATGCAATGAACTTTAGTTTATCTTTGGGGCCTTACCCTTATAAAGAGAAGGCTGGTGTTTTTCCCCAAGGAAAGAATTCTCACAATATGTGCAGTTTTGGGAGTGGACCTTAAACTGAGAGGCTGCAGAAGGTAAAGATACCCAAGCTCTGGGTGACCTGGAACTTGCTCTATAGACCAGGCTGGCCTCAAACTCAGAGATCTACTTACCTCTGCCTACCACGTGCTGGAATTAAAGGCTTGTGCCACCACACCCAGCTAGGCCAAATCTGTTTTAAGATTGGCAAAATCACATCATTGAAATGCTCAGTATGCTGCAATATTGGTGTGCTGCAATAATGGGAATGTCTAGTGCTGGAAAGGACAGAGTGTTGGCATCATACAACTGAGCAGAAGCTTAGCAGGAAGGGCCTTCCTTCTTCAGCACTGAGAAAGAAAGAAAGAGGTCTAGGGTTGAGAAGGTTGACTGGGGTGGGTACAGCTAGTTCTGCAGTGGTGGCAGAGCAGGGGTACTGTGGGTTAGACAAGAAAGAGCCTAAGATAGTTTCCTGGGCTGCAAAGGCAGAACATGACGCCAGCCATATTCCCTGCTCCCTTGGGAGACATCCTACAAAGTGGACAGGAGGCTAGACCATGGGTGAAGGCTTGGGCAGAGCAACTGAGTTTGACTAGGATAGAGCCATCAGAGGATATGCTGGAGTCATTGGTGACACTGGGCCACATGGCTAACAAGCAGATGGAGGATCCAGCAACACAAGGTGCCCTAGGCTCAAGGAACAGCCTGAGGTCCCCTGGCTGCACAGAGGAAGAATAGACCTGAGCCTAAAGAGCAGCAGCTACACAGGGCCTGTTAGAGCAGTATATGTAAACTGACTTCTGAGAGGCTGACAAGATTAGCCCTTGGGTTTAGGTGCTGGGCTTGTTTTCATTTTTAGAGATCTTCCCTCAAACCCATTTGATCACGCTTCTGCATGGTGCTCATGCCTAACATGGAAGGGTGAGGTCTCAGCCCCATCTGAAGTCAGGCTCTGTCCTAGCTAGAACAAACTTACTACAAGAGAGAAGAGGGGCAACTTATTGGAGAACCAATCAAGATTCTAAAGAGGCATGAGGAACAGCTTCTCCTTTTGGCCACACTTGAACCCTCAGTCAGGATACAGTAAAAGTGCCAATCAAGCTATGGACAACAGTTTACCCTCACCAGCCTACAACCAGGAGGAAGCAACCCTGTCCTGTGCCCTCCATTGTCCCCCAAAGGAGGACAGCAGTTAGCCTGGCAAGCCAGAACCTGCTGCCGACCTGTCTTCTCTCAAAATCTAGTTAAGATTGTTCCTCCACCCCCATCCAGACATACAACAGGTATGAACTGGTATGCCACCACAAATGCTCATCACAAATGTGCAGCTAGGTGACGCATGGTTCTAAGGACTACTCCCGACCTGAGGCAATGGTGAGTATGGTCCATGTCCCCAAAGGGAACATAGCAACAGTAGGCCTGATTGTATAAGCTGCTCAAACACAGTGTTTTCTCTTATTGGTCCTTGCATCAGAATTTGTTTTCAGTGTATGTACAGATAGCAGGGAAATCAAAAGCATCCCAGCCCAGAATTAGTAAGGGGAAGACTCCTGACCATCCCACCCTGTCAACAGGAAGTTCTGAAAAAGACTGTGAGGACAGCACCACAGGAAGCTGGGAAGAGGCCACCTGGAGGAGCTCCTGAGGGCACTGAGCAGGGAGGCCTTTGTAACAGTTAACCTGTGACTGCTACAGGTAAGCTGTCTATCTCAAGAGCTAGGAGTCTAAAGTGTTCTCAGGAGTCTTCTCTATATACTCACAATTCTGGCAGCATCCAGGTTGAATTACAGTAGGAGCTCCTGCTAGTAAGAAGCTGTATGGCCCACTGGGAGCAGACCTCTCCCCATCTTGGGCTCACTCCTGTTAATCTCCAGCACAACTGAGAGGTGAAGCAGTAGGCAGGCTTCTCCAGACCCCAGTGCAGACCACTCTGTGGTCTCCAACCAAAGTTTATCCCTTCATGACATATCTGTGTGCAAAACCGGATAGAAGCTGCATGTGGTGGCACGGACCTGTGATCTCAGCACTTACGAAGCTAAGGCAGGAGGATGGCAAGTTCAAGGCAAGCCTCTGCTACATAGCAAAACTCAGTTTCAAAACTAACTAAACAAACAAACAAACAAACAAACAAATAAATAAATAAATAAATCAGGCAAGCACCAGCATGGACACAGACTCAGAGATGTTCCCCATCACCTGTCCTGAGGGCTATTTCCTGCTCACAAGTATTTACTGGATAGAATTTGAGTATCACTGTTTGAGTTTATATAGCCATTTACTTCCTGTGAGGGTACAATGAGACTGAGTCAAATTGGCAAGATGGGTTCAATGAGACACTGTCTCTCAAAAATACGGTGGGAGGGCTGGAGAGGTGACTTAGTGGCTCAGAGCTGTACTGGCTAGTTTTATGTCAACTTGACAAAATCTAGAGTCATCTGAGAGAAGGGAGACTCAATTGAGAAAATGCCTCCATTTTCTCCTGCATGTTCTTAATTAGTTATTGATGGGGGAGGGCCCAGCCCATTGTGGGTGAGGCCACCCCTAAGCTGGTGGTCCTTGGTTTTATTTAAAAAAAAAAAAAAAAAAAGCAGACTGAGCAAGCTAGTGGTAGCAGGTCAGTAAGCAGCAACCTTCCATGGCCTCTGCATCAGCTCCTGTTTGAGCTCCTGTCTTGACTTCAATGAACAGTGATGTGAAAGTGTAAGCCAAATAAATCTAGTGTTCCCCAAGGTGCCTTGGTCAAGGTGTTCTATCACATCAACAGTAATTCTAAAACAAGAACAATGGCTTAAGTGATCTGGGTTCCATTCCCAAATCCCACACAGTGCCTCACAACTGTTTTTGACTCCAGTTCTAGGGGATCCAATGCTCTAGGAGTAATAAGTGGTTGGTTGGTTTGTTTTAAGGTGAAGGCCAGATGTGGTGGCACATGCCTGTAATCCCAGCATTCAGGAGGCAAGAGGCAGGTGGATCTCTTGAGAGTTTGAGGCCAGCCTGATCTACAAAGCCAGGACCATCAATGTCATGGAGAGAAACCCTGTCTCAAAAAAAAAAAAAAAAAGGTTAAGGATGAGGTCATTTTTCTGTTTTGTTTGGAGGCAGGGTCTCTCTATTATATAGCTCTGGCTATCCTGGAACTAGACATGCACTCAAGGGTGGCCTCAAACTCACAGAGATTCACCTACCCCTGCCTCCCAAGCGCTGAGACTAAAGGTGTACACCACCACACCAGGCCCTATTTTGACAGTTTGTTTTATGTGGGGCTGGTGTAGGCTAGAAAGATGGGTTAGTGGTTAAAAGCACTTATTGCTTCTGCAGAGGACCCTCGTCAGTTCCCAGAACCCACATAACAGCTCGAAACTGCCTCAGTTTCCTGCACATACATAACACTCAAGACAGCTACACACACAAATAAATCTTTAGAAAAGCAGGGCTGTGATATGACTCAGTGTAGCACACTTGCCAGCATGTGTAAGACCCTAAATTCCATCTCTATAATGGTAAAGAAAGGAGAAAAACCAATGAATTGACTTTTAATTGACTAGGTATGGTGATAAACACCTGTAATCCCAGCACCACTAGATAGACTGAGGCAGCCTGTGTTATATGGCATAACCCTGTCTCAAAACAAGAGAAGGGCATTAACTCAGAAAAGGTCTGGGTTTTACCAGATTATCCAAAAGGTGCATAGCACAGGTCTGCCATGAGGTGGCATGGGTACGGGGGTGAAGCCTTCCTCCCCCTCGCTCCTCATCACCTGCAGCAGTCAGGAGATCTGATCCTGGGACATGACAGCAGGTGAACCGGTTCTGCCCAACCAGCTTCAGCACTCAAAGTGGGCCCTGCACCTACCTCACCTGGGCAGCACAATAGGGCTGGCCCTGGCCAAGAGGTCGTGTGTGAGCTAGCCCTAAGGGTGAGAACAAGGGAGAGCTAGCCCTCCCACATATCTGTGAGACTTCATGGGTGTGGGCTGATGGCCTCCCCTACCTCACACCTCACCACGTGCAGCAGTGAGGAGAGTTGACCCTGAGAGAAGGAGAGCTAGCTGTAGAGAGAATATCTTGGTTGTTGTATTTAATTGACATTTCCTGTCAATTTAAAAACCTACGGTCTATAGGAAAGGGTAGAAGGTAGTACATCCAGCACACAGAAAGGATTCTAGGATAGAGCGAGGTGCAGGAAATTTGGCCAAGATGTGAGGATGACACATGCATGGTACCTGAGCAGAGGTAACCAGGCACATGGCAGAACTTAGAAAATAATAAACAGATATAAAAGTTACAAGATAGTCACAGGAAAGCCTAGCTATATGGCCTAGGTATTTGTAAATATATTTTGTGTCTCATGAGAGTCATTGTTCCGGGAGCTTGGGCTGGGAGGAAAAACAGGCACCCTACTACAGATGGCACCCATCATGGTAGGCATGCAAGCCAAATTTGCCTAAAAATCTAAGCTTAAAACACAAGATTGAGGCAGTAATCCAAGAGTTCTGGACACCGGAGCCCGACCAGAAAGCCAGGCAAGGCCCCTTTAAGAACCACAGTGTCTTGGACCAGAGCTTGAGGGCACAGTAGCTGTGTTTTCTCCCAAGTACAGCAAGGTTAAAGCACACTGGAGAGAACTCAGTGGCCTGTAGGAAAACTACAACCCAGTTTGGGTCCACACAGGAGGCACAGTGTGGCCTGAAAGCCTGAGTGGCCCCAAGCCGGAGCTGGGTGGTGGACAGAGCCCACGAGCTAGAGAGGGGTAACACGGGAAGGGACTACAGGCATGTGCTGCCACACCCAGCTGTAACTGGTTTGTAAAAAGAACTTTGAAATAGGCCATTGAGATGGCTCAGTTGGTACAGGTGCTTGCTTACCAAGCCCAGTGACCTGAGATCATTCCCCAGAATCCACAAGGTAGAAGGAGGAAGATGACTCCTGTAAGTTGTTCTCTGATCTCTGCATGTACACTATGGTACATGTGTACTCTCACACACAAAATTAAATAAGCAAAACACCATTCAGTCTTTTTCTGGGATATTCATCAATTCATCAGTCATATGCCATTTCATGTTTTTGTCAAAACCTGTTCATTAAGCTCTGCATACTTATTAGGGAGACCCAAGCGTGTCACAAACCTTCCCATGTCACAGTTGTCATGAACATAGAGAAAGAGAGAAACTAAAATATTTAACAAAAAAAAAATGTACCTAGTACTCATAAAAGCCTGTGGTCTCTCTCTGCCTTTTGCTTTTGGATTTCTCTGTGTAGCCTTGGCTGTCCTGGACTCACTTTGTAGACTAGGCTGGCCTCAAACTCACAGAGATCCACCAGCCTCTGCCTCCACAAGTGCTGGGATTATAGGCATGTGCCACAACGCCAGGCTTTTGTTCTTTTTTTTTTTTTTAATGTAGAAAAAATGGCTTAACATTTCATTAGGAATATAAAATAAAACCAACGGAAAAATTAATTTACATACACTAATTTCTGTTCTTTGAGCACCTATTTTAAATTCTTTGTTAGATCTTTCCATGACTGTTTTACCTCTAGGATTGTAAATTATATCTGTAACATTTTCTATGCTATAATGTCTAAAATATTGTATTCTAATGGATACATTTGTTGAAGCATCATCAGCTTCCATCTATAAAGGCATTTCTAAGATAGTCATCACTTGCAAAAAATGTGCAACTTCAGAATCATCCTTCTCAGCATCGAGGGCAAAAGTCCATTGGAATTCTGAATATGTATCAATATTCATACATGATGCATCAACATGTGTACATATTTCAACTCTCCAAACTCTACAAAATGAAACATATAATCAACATTGTTCTAAGGTAGCATCAAACATAATCTGTGCTCTCAATTCAGAATACAGACCTTCACCTAGTAATTGATCATTGACAATATCTAGTGTGATCATGTTAGCCTATAGACAAAGCCTTTTTTATCCAGTATCTCAATGGGCTGCCATTTTGTAATTTCTTTATGCCCTTGTGGACTTGTCTCATCTGCAACTATTAAAAAAAAAAAAAACTGTTCTATGGCCTCCAATCTAGCAGTCCCATTTCTCTGTCTCCTCCTTCTCCAAGTCTGTCCCATTCTGTTTTCTCCCAAAAGGGATCTACAAAACTGTAATCATCACTGAAAAAAAAGTATTTGTAGGCTAAGAGAAACAAACTCAGATGGAATTCAAATGCACTGTGTCATTGTGACTTCCTACATTTATAACACAGAAAGTATTAATTTTTTCCCAACTCTCTCCCTAAGAACTTTACTTTTCTATTTTTAAACCAATTTTTTTTTCCTTAGGAGATTTTATACCCAGTTTCCCTTCTCTTTTATTGTTTTCCAAACTCAGTACCTTACTAGCTCAGATGTTTGGGGCTTCAATGCTGGTACTGCCCAAATTCTTCCACTCCTCACAGGGAAGGAAAGGGCTAGCCTGGTTTCTACATGAAGACCAACTCATCAGAGGGAAAGGTTTTCATCAACACCTGCTACTTTCCCTCCATCCCTCCCCTGGTGGACAAGAATGAACTGCTTCAATGCTGGAGGAGAGCCAAGCCAGCTTCCAGATCCCCATGAGCCTGGGACAGCCACATGTTGAGCTGGATGCGAAAGGGCAGGGCTGTGCTGCCCATGACATCACTGTCAAGAGCACCTTCTACCTGCAGATGCAGCACAGCGACTTCTGTGGGAGCCAGGGAGGGCCTTGAGGACAGTACGGTTTACAGCTAAATCCAGAATGGCATATGTTTAAATACTGGTCTTTCCTGGCCTCCATCTGGCAACACAACATCCATTCCTGCCAGTGCCCTCGGATCCACGAGCTGGGGAACCTGGATGAAAATGATTCACTGAGAACCCAGCAAAGCCCAGAATGGCCTCACCTGAACCTTTGTTTAGAAGTCCCTGACCTCTTCTTAGCTGAACATGACCTCCCAAAGCATGACAGGGACCAAGGGCTGACACTGGAGATAGGAGAGGCCTCCAGCAACTATGCCTGATGCCTCTATTCTGCAGCTCAGCACTGAGGCAAGCATGGCTGCTTCCTACCACAGGAGAAAGTAACTGATGGTGACCATGTACCTCCTGTCAGTATCTTCTTGAATAGAGTCCCCTTATATTTCCAGATGTGGAAAAGATGTTGCTGTGCGAATAAAACAGTTTTTCCAGTTGAATAAAAACAAAAAGCTGTTTTGGTGGTGATACATGCCTTTAATCCCAGCACTTGGGAGGCAGAGTCAGGTAGATCTCTGAGTTCAAGGCCAGGCTGGTCTACAGAGTGAGTCCAGGACAGCCAGGGCTGCACAGAGAAACCCTGTCTTGAAAACCAAACCAAACAAACAAGAGGAGGAGGAAAAAGCTACAGCAGCTGAGGGTAGAGATGACGCTGGAGCCATGTCTGCACAGACAGGTGCTGGGGCCAGGTGGAAGCATGCCTGTGCTAGGTAAATCTTGCCCGAAGTGCAATGCACAGCCTTGGAGGTGAATTCAAGCTGCTTTAGTCACAGCATGTTTGGAACCAAAGGTTTACAATTTTATTGCCCTCCGTTCTGAACCCCCAAATGATGATGACCCCTCAAAATTAGTTTCTAGGGCGACATGATTGTCAGAGGAAGAGGTGGGGTTTGTCCTGTTTATAGCCCTGATGTTCTCAACCCAGCATGCAGGGACAACTAAGGAAACATTGGAATGTCATTTATCAGCAGGAAAGGGCCCAATGCACACACACAGAAAACCCATCAGCTGTTTGCTCTAAACACAGGCCACTTCTGCATGTAATCTAAAAAGGGAAAAAAGGTAGGCCAGCCTAATCTACAAAGTGAGTCCAGGACGGCCAAAGCTACACCAAGAAGCACTATCTCAGGGGAAGAAAAAAAAAAATAAACAAACTAGATTTTAAATTCAGAAGTTAATGAAATCCTTTCCTTAATACAAACATTTTTAAAATTCAAATGTTTTTTGCTTTTTCATGGCTCTCACCATGTATTCCATACTAGCTTTGAACTCATGATCTTCTGTAAACTCAAATGCTGAGACACAACTAAAACAAACTTTCAGATGTGACATTTAGCTGGTGGCTTGGGGTGACAGACCTTCCCAACTTAGACCAAAGCTCAGTTCATTGGTAACCTCTTGAAGAAGGCTCCAACACTGGCAAACTGAAAGCCATGAGGCCACATTTTGGCACTATGCCAAGGTTGGCCTCATCCCTCCCCTCAACCCCTGCTGAGTGCCCTGTAACTATGCAGAGCTTGAAAAATAAAATCCAAAGTCCTAAACCTGGTAGCTTCAACAGTTTGTATTCAAGGAAGCTATGCTCAATAGTTTGGTGGTCACTGAGGTGTGGTTGTGTTTACATCGGAGAGATCATAAGCAAATGTGGCATTATTGGCAATAATGGTTGAAGGCCAGTATCTGATTTATTTGAGTTCATATTTGAATGTTGAGACTGCTATCCAAATAAAAGAGCTGTGAATAAAAAACAGAAACCCTAAAAATCACCCCCAACTCCCAGAGCTTCACTTGATGTGTGGTCTCTCCCAAGTGACTGGAAATGCTTTATTGAGGCACCAAAGGGACTTTACAATGGACAGTGTATGAAAGGGGCCAGAGTGACTCTGCCCTGGCCTCTTACCCAGCACCATGCACTAGCAGAACCTAGTGAACACAAGCACAAGGCTGCCTTACTGCTTCCCCAAGGAGAAATGCTATTTAAACTTAGAAGACCTAATTAAATTCAAGTTATCCCTCTCAAAGACTAAACAGTAGGAGTACGTGTTAGTCGGGTAGAACTGAGCACTGAACGGCAGCTAAGATTTCCGAGCCACCAGGAATTCCAAGCTTGAGCTCCAGCTTGTGCCCAGCCTGACCTTCCTTACTGTAGCCATCTGTTCCTAAGTCCTACAAGATGCAGCCCACAAGCTCCCAGGGGATGCACACTTGTCCTCTGCTTAGATGTCTGGGCTGCACACTTACAGCCTAAAGCTCCTTGTATAGCCATAAGGCCACAGGAGACAAGGAAGCCTTCCTTGGCTTTGTGCATCTGGGGTTATAGTTCCTAAGCTCCTGAGACAGCATGGCTCTATCCCAGCCCTGGTACTACTGAAAAGCACCTGGCATGCCTGCCCTCCTGGAACATATACTAGTCCCCAACCCCTCCCCGATCCAGTTGGCACTGTGCTACCAGAAACTGCACAGTGGACTGAGTGGCCAGGATTCTGTTTACCACACAGCCCAAACCAAGGATGTAGCTGTGTTTTCATGTATACCAGCCCAGGATTCCAGCTTTGCAATGAAGGGGTACTGTGGTCTGGACAGTGGCAACAAAAAAACTCCATGTTATGCCAAGTCCAAGTCTGGGGTCTCCCAAGCCTACAGTCAAGTGGGCTTGAAGAGAACTCCTGGGTGCTCTTCATGCATCGCAGGCCAGCTGCCTCAGGGACATAAGCACTGTGCACACTATTGTCATCTCTGGACTTTCTAAATTCTGAAGACAGGGTAAATGTTGCAGAACATACCCAAGGCTTGACTTTGTATGGCCCGGAGGCAATTCTTTCTGCACACATTTGAGATGTGTCTACTTTTCTTTGGGACCCACAATAAAATAGGTGTGAAAGAAGACAGGACCCAGCCGAGCAGAGACCCAGGTCTGAGCAGGCCACCAGCAACTTCCAAACTCCTGTCCAGGCAAAGGAAGAAAACTGAGGTGCAGCCTCAACGTAGGGAGGACAAAGTCCCCACAGAGAGCCCCTTGGTTCCAAAAGACTTCCCCAAGCTAGGTAAGATGAAATGTCAAGACTTCCCCAAGCTAGGTAAGATGAAATGTCACAACCATGACTGGAAAGAGGTTCCAAGCATCCAGGGAGACAGTGGATCTCCAGTGAAGTCCATGGGCTAGAGGTACTCCCCAAGAAAAAACTAAGAGTTATATGGTCAATGGTGGGATGGGGAGACCTTACACATAGCATCGCACTTCTTAATTGGAAAACCTAACCCCAAGGAACACAGTGGCATATAGTTTCAGCCTGCAGGGCCAAGGCACCAGGACATACCAGAACAAAGCTGTGTTCCCCAAACCAGGACAGAACAAGCCAAGTCACAGCCCTGTTTGTATACGGATATCTGGCAGGGCTGGCCACCGTCACCTAGGAGCTGGCTGGCCTGAGCAAATACGTAATAACAGTAAGAAATAAGTCCAAGGAACTGGGTAGCCTACACAAGCCATACACCACCACCACAGCTTCCCTGGCCTGTGCCTTATAATCTAACCAGAGACTAGCCATGACAAGGGGAGATGTGAAGGGCCCCAGCAAGTCAGTAAGACAGTTGGCAGCAGGGCCTCTCAGCTGGTTGGAATCCAAACCAACCCTACCTTTAGGATGGGACCGGAAGCCTAGAAGCAAGTAGGGCCACTCTGTAGCCTAACACCCACAGGTTAGCCTCTTCAGCTCTCCAGGCATCTGCGTTAGACAGCTCCTACAGAGCAGAGGGTAGAAAGGATGGGTGAGAGGACAGTTCTGTGCCTGCCCCACCTACGCTTCCGAGCCACTTCTACTCAGACCAGAGCATGCTGCAGCCACACATTTTCCTGTGCACACCTCTCTAGGGGGTGGGGTCTTAATTTGGGTTTTATTGGTGTGAAGAGACACCATAACCACAGCAACTATTATAAAGGAAAACATTTAATTGGGGCTGGCTTACAGTTTCAGAAGTTGAGTCCATTATCAGCATGGCAAGAAGCAAGGCAGCAAGCATGCAGGCAGAGATGGTGCTGGCAGCCCTGCGCTTGGCAGCCCAAGCCTTCTGGAAGTGACGAGAGCACTTTCCCCTATCTCTGAGGTCCCTTCCCTGTAGGTGACCTACATCTGCTATTGTACTTCAGGCCCTTTTCTTTGGCACAAAACCCCACCTATGCCCATGACCTTCCTGTCCACTTCCCTCCTCATTCTCTTCTGCAACCGCCCCCCACCACTCAAGATCTTCACCTTCTACAATTTGCAATGGCTCTCTGCCTTCCACTCTGCCTTCATCTGCCTGTGCAGCTCTGCAGCTGGCGGGCAGCTCCCAGCTGGGCTCCAGTGGCAATCTGCTGACAGGAACATGTGGATACTGCATATATAACCAAGCAGGGAACAAGACCCAAAAGAACCAGTCTCAACATCACCATGTTAGGGTCAGAGGGTATGTATGGAGGATCCCAGGTAAAGGTGGCAAGGATCTAGCAAGGATGGAAAGCCAACAGACCAGCTGACAAAGGATTATGTGGTTCATATTCTTGCCTCAGGGTAGCATACACACCTTCACACCCCTTCACACCTCACACCCCTTATTCCTAGTCCATAATCCACACTGCTACCCTGAGAAACCTCTATATATGGCCAGCTCTTGAATGCCATGTCCACTCCCCTTATTCTGCCCACGACAGCATCTGAGACTACAGTTTCTAGGTCTAACTGTACAGAGTTCAAACCCAAGTATGTCTGGGAGTCTTAGAGGGCACAGTTAAATACATGCCATTAAATATAGGTATTTTACAATCAAAGACTGGTTCCCTAAGCCCTCTTATCACAGCTGTGCTTCAAGTCCAGTGTGAAAAGTTAAAAAGCAAATTCAGGGAGCAGGATCTACAGCCAGCTGAGAGGCCCCATACTTGAAGCTATTGCACACCCATCCCATCAAGGTTTTTCACCTCCACCATGGCCTGCTAGGCCTGAATGGCGGATCTAATCAAAGGTCCGTCCCTCAAGAAGGTTGTGGGCCATGGACCCTAAGGCCTCCCCTATATTCAGTTCCCCACCAGATTTCCCTTGTGCCCCAATAAGAAGTGCCACCCACTGACCTGCACAGAGGCCTGCTCATATCCTAAGGGGCATGGCTGTACAGCAGTTGAAGACACAACTCCCCTGTTCAGCAGAATGAATGCCCCAGGCCAACTGTGCAAGTGTCATGCCTCAATGTCACTAGACCTATGGCCTTACCTCATCACCAACAGCTACAACTTAGAGGCACACAACCCACCCCAACTGGCTGAGAAGTCACTTGGCCATGAACAGTTGAGACATAAGTTGAGCTTAAAGTTCACGGCACGTATGTCTTCCTCTCTCTAGGCCCCAGCTTTCAGTTCAAGTCTATATGTAAAATGACAAATTCCATGCTTTGCCAGCCATGCAACACCAGCCCTAAACAGTGACTGCCAGACAGTGTTCACCCAAAAGGCTCCACAAGAGGCTGTGGATCAAGTAGCAGCAGCATGCCGGTGCCTTGTGCCAAAGCAATGGCCAAAGCATGAGTGGAAATTTGGCACTACGGCATGTTACTCTCTGAGCCCTAGGCGTAGCCATGGTTACAACTGTGGTTCTTTCTAGAACTGCACAGTATATTTAAACTACAACCCAGACCTGAAGGGTTGGTTCAGTAAGTAAAATGCTTGCACGTGAGCCTGATGACCTGAGTTAGATACCTGGAACCCATATGAAGGTGGAAGGAGAAAATGGACTCCACAAAGTGTCCTTCTGATCTTCATACATGCATGGTGGCTCAAAAACATGCTCTCACACACACCATGGACAAACAAAGATTCTTTTTAATGTCTAAGAACAACAGCCCAATTGAAATACTGTCCTATGCTTACCAGAGGTTGGGATTAAAAGAAGTGTATTTGCAGCCTCAGAGGAAAAGTGGGCCACAGAAGGCATACACTAGCAGGGAAAACACATCCAAGAGCAAGAAATGCATTCTTTTCAAATGAAGACCCCTTCCCAGAGTCACTCTGTGTTAGCTTCTCAAGCTATCACATGAGCACACCTGTTTGTCTATTTGGCCACTTGGAAGACACTTATATTACAGAATACACACACACAAAAATGAGAGAGATAGAGGAAGGGAGGGAAGGAAGAAGGGAAGAATGGAGGGAAGGAAGGAGGGAAGAAGGGAGACAGAGAGATGGAGATATATATCTCCTGGACAAAGGCCCACAGCATCAGGATCTATCCCCAAGTACAGGACCTATGAGTGTATCTGTTCCACTAGCTGTGTCTGGGGAAAAGGCCTGCTATTCACAGTATCACAGACTCCAAGCCCAACTTGAGCTGGACTCACAAGGTCAAGACTCCCAAGGTAAAGAAGTAGCAATGGAAGCTGGGTGGTAGTGGCAGATCTGGTGCCTCTTGGAAGGCAAAGGCAGGCAGATCTCTGAGTCCGAGGCCAGCCTGGTCTACTGAGCAAGGTTCAGGACAGCCAGGGCTACACAGAGAAACCCTGTCTCAAAAGAAGAGGCCATGACACCTGCTCTGGGCAGAGGCAGCATGCACACAGTCTAGGGAATACATGTGATGTCCTTGCTGCCATGAAGTAACACAAGAAAAAATAGGAAAAGGGTTTGTTTATTTATTAAAGAAGTCATCTGTGAATCACTCTGGTTAAATTAGCACACTTGACACTTTGGATCAGAACATGCCTCTTTAAAATATGGTGGGCCCCACAAGCAAACACCTAAGGGTCAATTCAAGTAGCACTTAAGGAGCCCAGCGGAGTATTTGGAAGGGATGGGCAGCAATCGTTCACCTTCCCAGTGCAACAGCCACTTTCTGTAAACACCTGTCAGAAGCTAGGACTGCAACTTTCAAACCACGTGGCAGAAGTTGATAAGCAGTAAGGTCAGGAAAGGAGAGTCATTGCAGCTGTGATCCAGGCAAGATCCTGGCTGGGCCCTGTGCCCACTGCCTCAGAGATTGCTGAGGCCGCACAGCCAAGGAGCACAGAGGCACATCTATGTGCGATTCAGTGTCTGGAAGATTCTAGAGATCTGCAGCATGACCGGGCCCGTCTCTGGGTCATTCATCCACTGGGTGCTGTTAAGTGGGTTCTCCAGCATGTCTTCAAACGCTGTGGGGAGACAACAGAGCTGAGAGGCAGCACCCAAACAACAACAAGCACACTGAGCCTTTCTCAATGGCCCTGTAGTGAAAGGGAGCAGGGACACAAGGACCTTACTGCTGACCCTGACACTCACCCTTAAGAGTCAACCATAATGTCTGAGCTGTTACAAATAGACAGACCTCAGGGGCCATCGTCAGGGAAGCAGACTGCCTGTGTGATCACAGCATCCCAACTCATGGCCTGTCAGCAGGGTAGCCTGGGCAGCTGCCCTTGCTTACATCTTTGACAGAGCAGTGGACTTTCTGTGCGCTCACAGTATTCCAGTTCATAGTCAACTAGTAGGGCAGCCTAGACTTGCGGCAGCCCGACTCTGGAAAGCCAAAGTCAGTTCTGCAGCCCTCCTTTCTACATACCACAGGAAATGGCCATGTGCATACCATTGGTACAAATATGCTCCAACAGATTGTTTTTCTTTCTTTCTTTAAAGACAAGGTTTTTCTGTGTAGCCCTGGCTGTTCTGGAGCTCACTCTGTAGACTAGGCTGGCCTCAAACTCAGAGATCTCCCTGCCTTTGCCTCCAGAGTGCTGAGATTAAAGGCAAGTGCCACTAGCAGATTTAACCCATCTTAGAAAAACTTCCATGGGGCTGGAGAGACGGCTCAGGGGAGAAGAGCACTGTCTGCTCCTCCACAGACCCTCCACTGAAATCTGATGCCATCTTCTGGCACAAAGGCGCACATGTAAATAGAACACTCATGCATGAAATAAAGAAAATCCTAACCCTAGCACAGTGAGCATGTCATGGAAGGCTAGAGTTCAGCTCAACAGTAATTATTTGCTCATATGCACAGGCCCCATCACTAGTGCACACAGGTGCACACAGGGACACACGTGGACACGCACACACAAAATGTTAACAAAGCATTTCTTCAAAATGAAAACTCCTTTTTTTCTTTTTCCTGTTTTTTTGAGAGAGGGTTTCTCTGTGTAGCCTTGGCTGTCCTAGAACTTGATCTATAGAGCAGGCTGACCTCCAACTCAAGAGATCCACCTGCCTCTGCCTCTCAAGTGCTAGGATTAAAGCCATGCACCACTACTGCTTGGCAAACTTTGATTTTTGTAGAGTTTCACAAAATTAGGGCCAGGGAGATGGCTCAATGGATAAAAGCACTTGCTATGCAAGCACAATTCTGATTTAATTGCCAGCACTCATATAAAAAGCAAGGCATGACAGCACATACCTGTAATCCCAGCACTGGGAGGTGAAGACAGGAGGATCCTGGGGCGTACTAGCTTGCCAGCCTAGCCTACTCAGCAATTTTTAAGTCAATGAAGAACCTTATCTCAAAAAAAAGGGGGGGGGTACTGGCAAAATGGCTTAGCAGTTAAAGGAGTTTGCCACCAAGTCTAATGACCTGAGCTCAATCCCAGGAGTACACAAGGTGGAAGGGAAGAAAAAAATCCATCTCCTATAAATTGTCCTCTGATGTCCACATGCCTGTACATGCCCTCTACACCACACCACACCACACCCACAAATAATATAACAAACATGGTAGGCGACTGAGGGATGACACCCAACTGACTGCTAGTGCTCACAGGCAGACACGCTCCTCTACACACATATGCACACATACATATGTACATACACAGTGCCCCTACAAGATTAAAGAGCTTCTGAAAGGTCTGCACCACGTAGCAGTGAGTAGGTGTTCTTTACCCACACAAGCTGCTCTAAAATAACTGTCACAACTGAAAAACAGATACCTAATACCCAGGGCACAATGTGTCAAAAGAAGCAATGCAGACACCCAACAGAAAGTATAACATGGTGCAAGACACAGGCTCAGACGGTGAAGCAATTAGGCCTTCCGCATTGGCGGACTAGGTGTTTTCATGGTTGGTGGCTATGGTAGAAGGAAGGGAGAAGAGGCCGACAAGACAGAAGCAGGGGCTCAGACACACAGCCTTTGACTTGGTCATCTGACGCTGCTTATCCTTGGTGGCATGCATCTTTATCCACTGAGCCATCTTCTCAGCCCAAGGTAGCTATTTTTATTTTATTATTAATCATTAGCAAAAATATCTACTTAAAGCTCAAAAAGGTGTATGCCCCCACAAAGGCCAGCACAAGCTGGCCATCCTGGCTGCAGTGGACCACCTCAAGAGCAATGTGGGGATGGCACTCGCCCTGCCATGCCACTGCGGCTAAGAGCCCAGTGCCCAGTGTTGCTGTGCAGAGCACTGATGCCCTGCCCTGTGAACAGGCTGCTGCTGTGAGGAGCAGTCTGCACACCAGGCTCCTGTCCTACTGGCCCAGACCCATCAGAGGCAGGATAGGGTGCTCACTCTGGGGGTTTATTTCAGAAAAGAGAGAAAGAGGTAACACTAGCTAAACATCCAGTACCTAAAATAAAGTAAGAGCTTCTCTTATCTGGGCATATGTACCTTAAAACATACTAACCAACGTGCAGCAAGGTCCACAGTGACATATGAAAAGCTCAGCCATAGATTGTATACCTAACATGCCAGGCACTGGATCCTCAGCACAAGGGGGGAAAAAATCCTCTGGTCAGATCCCAAGACAGCACTTATTTACTTATTTATGTATGTATGTATGTGTTACTTTTTATGATTTATTTTTATTTTATGTGCATTTGTTTTGCTTGCATATATGTCTGTTAGATGGTGTCGGATCCCCTAGAACTGGAGTTACAGAAGTTGTGAGCTGCTCTGTGGGTTCTAGAAATTGAACCTGGGTCCTGTAGAAGAACAGCCAGTATTCTTAAATGCTAAACTACAGCCCCTATTTCTTAAGCCCCTATTTCTTAAGCCTCTATTTCTTAAGCCCCTATTTCTTGGCCTAGTGGTGGTGGCACACACCTATAATCCTGGCATTCTGGAGGGAAAGGCGGGCAGATCTCCTTGAGTTCAAGGCTAGACTGGTCTATAGAGTTGAGTTTCAGGACAGCCAAGGCTACACAAAGAAATCCTGTCTTGAAAAACCAAAACAACAACAAAAGATCTATATAATGCCTGACAAGTGTTAGGAGAGGGATGCTTTCAGTGTAAAAAGACCTGTGACAACCAGATGCAGTGGTACATGCCTTTAATCCCAACATTCAGCGAAGCAGAGGCAGAAAGATTTCTATGAGTTCGAGGCCAACCAGGTCTACAAAGTGACCGGGACAGCCAAAGCTACACACAGAGAAACCCTGTCTTGAAGAAAAGAAAAAAACAAACAGTAACTACATAAATGAAAGAAAGGAAAAAGGAAAGGAAAGAAGAAAGGAAAGGAAAGGAAAGGAAAGGAAAGGAAAGGAAAACAAAGGAAAGAATGAAAAGACGAGTGATTGAAAACACCAAGGACACAGCCTCATAAGGAGCAAGGAACAGCTCTGTTCCTTACACCATACATGCTATAATCACAGTTGCACACACACACACACACACACACATGCATGCACACACTTTCAGCTAAATGATGGACTTAAACTTTGAAACTCTCCAACAATCTAAGAGAAATGTTTTTCTGAACATAAAAGAATCTAGTGCCTTTCAAGTTCAAGGAAACAGAGGACCTCTGTTCCCAAAAGCTACTTGATAGGAAACCAGAAATGGGACAACACACACAATAAGATAGGAAGAGCCGGTGTTCAAAATGTAAAAGACGTCCTCAACAAGTGAAGAAAGAAAGACCATAGAAGAAAAAGTGACATGAAAACAGGCAAAGACCCCATGCTGCCACACACTGCTGCTGAGCTCCACCTAAGACCAGAGAGCACAAGGACAGACACATCAGGGGCCAGGCAGCAATTCCTCCTCTTTGTGTTCACTCCTAACCCTGGAAGCCCAGGCTGCAAGAGCCCTGTGCACCGAGGGACAGCAACAAGCTTCTGCATGCAAGGAAATGACCCACACACCACTAGAAAGCATGGCACAGTCATTCCTGGCCCATGGAATAGTTTACAACACCTCACAGAAGATACAGCAGTAAGCTTTATCTTACAGAAGTGGCCTAAAAGTGATGCCACATTGTAATGCAAAGACACATGACAGACAGAAAATATGTGTAAGAGTAACCAAACCCTACAGGAAGGACAAGTCATCAGGTCATGGCCATTCTCATATGCAAGGGTGGAGCATGTGTGGGTTCAGAGGGAGGGGGACTACATGGGTCAGCCCACTGCATTCATAGACTGACACTGAGGAAAGGCAAACCTTGAAAAAGCAGGCTGCATACCAAGACCCTGTCTCCAAAACACAAGCTAGCACATAAAAAACTTCAAGAAGAAAAAAAAAGTACATGTATACAAACACATATGCGCTTTTCATCTTGTCATCCATCATCCCTGAACAATTCAGAATCAGTCTCTCTCCTGGCCTTTAAGCCACATTAGAAGCCAAAAGGGATCTAGAGAGCATAAGCAATACTATGCTTTTTTTCTGCTGCTTCTTTGAGACAAGGTCTCACTCTTAGCTCAGGCTGGCTTCTGGCAGAAGGCTAGCAGAAGCTCCTTCTCTGAGACTGCCACATCATCCTGTATGCTCCATTATGAGAGACCTGAGTATCTGCACACACTTCTGCAAACAGTATTATGGACACCAAAGATGACTTCTGTGTGAGAAGCTGCAACAGGCTCTTGTAACACATCCGAGGCTGGCCTAGACCTCTTAATTCTCCTGCCTTTGTCTTCCAAGTGCCGCTACAACTGAGATTATAGGCGTGGCCACTAAAACTGTTTACAAATGAATTGTATAGTCATAGCTTTTTAGTTCTATTACTTTTTTGTTTTGTTTTGTTTTTTGAGACAGGATTTCTTTTGTAACTCTGGCTATCCTGGACTCACTTGATAGACCAGGCTGGCCTCAGACTCAGAGATCTGCCTGCCTCTGCCTCCGCAGTTCTGAAATTAAAGGGTGCGCCACCATATCCTGTATCCTGTTACTTTTTAAAGTGACAAACTTAGATTTCATTTATATTTTTGGCATTTATTTATTTACTTGGGGGGGAATGCACAATGTACAAAAAGAAGTCAGTTCTCACCTTTCACCATGCAGTTTCCAGGAGTCAAACTTAGACTTGGTAGCAAATACCCAATAAGCCATCTTGCTAGCCCCATTATGTAGATTTTTAATATATAAATATATATCACAAGTAAAAAATAATTATCAAAAAAGTTCCTTATAAGTAATAAGAAAAAGCCAAGCCATACTGTTTCCTCATTTCCTATTCCATAGAGGCCACTGCTCTGCCCTCCTCACGCCCCCTTCAGCAGAAGTTCATCCCACCAAGGCAGAGCCTGACTCCCAGGCTTTCAAAAGCCTTGCAGAAGCCGACTTGCATGGCATAGGTAGTGCCCAAACCATCTCACTAGCACCTGTATCTTCTGGCACCTGTCCACAATGTGTTCCCAACCCAAGCTAGCCTAAGTAGACACATACCTAGCAATGTCTTAGGGTTTGTCAAACCCAGCTGCACCACTGGGTTGTCCAGGATGGCCTGAAAGAGAGGGCTATTGGGATCGATGCCTTGGTCCAACTCCTCAGGGGATGGCTTCCGGTCCCCCAGCAGCCATTCACACTAAAAACCCAAGAACATCAGAGGAGCTGTTAGTTCCTTCTCAAAGTAGCTGAGGCTCACCTGTCCCTTTCTGTGGTTCTCCACAAGCCTCATAGCTGCGATGCCTGGAAGGGGCCCTAACATGAACAAACTTGGTCCACATTCGGCCAGGATATAAACAGAAGGAAGCTTTCTTAGCAGATCTGGCAATGCAGTTCAATTTGAGCATAGCCACAGCCCTGGTCACAAGACAGTTCCCAAAACCTGGCTTTATTTGAAGGGACCCCAGAATGGTAATATCTCTCCACAACTGATGAGCCTGCAAAGTCTGAATCCAGAAATGTGTTTCAGTTGTCTGAGCCTCAACTTCATACACAATGAGGAGGTCACAAGCCCATCACAGAGTCATCCCTGGACAGAGATGTCCCTGTCAGCAACTGTTATGTGCTCATAGCATGGGGTTCGATCCATTTTTGTTTGTTTGTTGTTTTGTTTGAAACAACATTTCTCTGTATAGCCCTGGCTGTCCTGGAACTTGCTCTGTAGAACAGGCTAGTTTTGAGCACTGAAATCCACCTGTATCTGCCTCCCAAGTGCTGGGAGTAAAGGTATGTGTGCCCACAGCCATCCCATAGGATGCAATCTTAACAGCTAATAACCCACAGAACATGCATTGGGAATCCAGAATCTTCAGTTTCTATTTAAACCATCTACCCTAATAGTTCACATAAAAAGTGCATCTTCCAACTATGTGTAGAAGTCCTGACATAAGGGACATTCCCAACGCATGCAACATGATGTAAAGGGGACATCAGAGGCTCAAAGTGAAATCCACCAGCACTCACAGCAGCATTCTGCTGGTTGTTGTTCACTCGGAGTGCATCAATCACTTCCTTCTCATCAAAACCCATCTCCATCAGCGAAATGACAGCCTAAGAGAAAAGAACAAGCTGGTCAGCACTTCACCAGAGAATATGCCCACCAAGAAGCAGTCCAGTACAGGCTTCTTTCAGGCATAGTCACAGGCAGTGGACAGCATTTGGAACACATGAGGTAGGAAAGGGCACCTTCACTTAAAACCAAGGCAAAGCAAGGAAATGTTTCATCTCTACAGCCATGAAAAGTCAGTGCCTTGGAAGTGCAGCTAGAACTGCATGTGACTGTACCAGGACAACTGACTAAATGCAGGCCCTAGCTGGCAGTTCTCCTCAGCTCTGCAGCAGTTAAAGCACAGTTATCTGAAGAAACCTCCCAACCTGGCCAATGGGATCCCTATGGAAACTACAAGCCACAGATGACACCCAGAGAAAATCATTTATTCAACATGCCAAGATCTGGGGAGTAGGTAGCATGTTCCCTGAGCAGACAGGTCTGTAACCTGAAAGAAAAGTCAAAGACTAAAGGAAGAGTTAAAACTCCAGCAAAGAACAGGAGTGTGAAAAGAACACAAAGATGAGAAAGTGATGATGAGGTGGGCCGCAGTGTGCACTTGTGGCAGCTGATGGAGGGCAGAGAGATATCCCAGATCCTGGGTCCTTTTCCAGGAGCCAGCCAGTGTGACACATTCCCACTGCCTCACCAGCCTAGAAAATGTCCCTGTAGCTCTCTAAAACTGTCCACCCAGCCCAAAGGCCACAGCAACACGGGCAGCAGCACTCCTGTAGCAGAGACACTTTTACTTTCATCCTTTCAAGAGATGTCACTGAGTAGGAAGAAGCAACCTAGAACCACTCATGGACTATATCTATATCTATCTATATCTATATATGAGGAACCAAGTCTCCAGGCTTGAATGGAAACCCCCACCCACACACCAGAGCCCCAAATTCCTTGCACAACACATCCACAAAGCCAACCTCATGCTGAGGCCACCATCACATACCCGAGCATCGGGTCGGAATTCCTTTTTCCTGCGGATCTTCTTGAAGATTTCGGTGAGCTCATCTCGGGACTCGTCATCTGCAGCACTAGTTCCCGATGCAGCTTCAGGGGAGGTGGAGGGGGTAGCTGCAGCACTTGCCCCTGCTTGGGAGGCATGGCCTGGAAGAGGTATGTCAATAGCTGGATCTTCTGAGTGTTCAATTAACCACTCCATGGCCTGAGGCACTGACATGCTGAAAGGGGACAAGAGATTCTTCTCAATTCCCCCAGGATGGTCACTGGAGACTTTGCTATCCCATGTACTCCAAGATGTTTCAACAGAGATGGCAAGAACAGCAGCAACAATGGTGGCAGACGATCTTTTGGGATGGAAACTTCTACATAGCCCTTGCCCCAAACTCCCAAGACCCAACAAAACAAGCACAAATACCTGCCCAAAACACAAGGGACAAAGGAGTCTAGGTCCTAAGTCTACAGCACAATGAACATATCTGCTGACCAGCTCTGTTCTACAGTCTTCATTCAGGATCTAAGTAAGTAACTAAAACCAGAAGTACAAAAAGACTATTAAAGAAACCTGTCCCTGCCAGGGGCATCTTTGCCTCAGAGCTCTCCTCATTTGAAAGTGCAGGGCACATTTATAGGCTGGTTTTTAACTCTCCTAACATCCAGGTATCATGGTTCAGACCTTGAGTCCCAGCTAGTCAGGAGCCTAAGGCAGGAGGTTTACATGAGTCCAGGAGTTCAAGATCAGCATAGGTAACAGAACCACACACCACATACACACACACAAACCAAAAAGATGGTAAATGAAAGCACTTCTGGGGCATGATAATAAGGTGCCTCTTTACACACACACACACACACACACACACACGCACGCACACTAGAAATGACTGAATTGAGTGGGAGAAATGGCTCAGAGAGTAAGATGAAGGGCACATACTGCTCATTCAGAGGCCTGAGTTTGTTTCCCAAAACCCATGTCAGACAGTTCCCAGCAGTCTGTAACCCCAGCTCTAGAAGATCCGACTCCCTCCTCTGGCTTCTATGGGCATCCCACACACATGTGCATATACACAGATAAATAAAAATTTTAAATAAATCTTAAAAGAAAAAGTACATTCCATCAGCATTTGGGAAGGGAGGTCCTCAGGAAGCCCAGGCCAAGAAGAAAGCAAGCATACTGGTTCAGCCGAAGAGCCTTTGAGGCCCTGCTCTCAGGAAAGCCCATTTCTGTGAGCTGTCGCAAGGCTGTCTCATCCACTCGTTCATCCTCGTCTTCATCCAGCATAGCTGAGGAGAAAGAAGACCTACCGTAAGGGGATTCAAGCCCTTTGAAGCCCCGCAGTCTCACCTACCGAGGCTCATCTCACCTAGCAATTACCGACGTCACAGAAAACTCAAGCCCTAACATCAGCTGTCACACACATATATAGGAATGGCCACACCACACACAGGTCAGAACTACCCCCAGCCCTCAAATCAACTAAAAGCAGAACCTGCTTTCAATGTGAGGGCTGGCGGCACACTCCGAGGCTTGGGTGCACAGCCTGTGGGTGCAGGCCAGGGCCCACTCATACCATTTGCCTTCTTAAACAATTCAACTGCATCAGGGTTCAGCGCTAACAGCTTCTGTGCCACCTCAATGAGAGACACCAGGATCTTCCGGAGTTCTG
Organism: Pachyuromys duprasi; assembly: GCA_028658305.1. Taxonomy (NCBI): domain Eukaryota; kingdom Metazoa; phylum Chordata; class Mammalia; order Rodentia; family Muridae; genus Pachyuromys; species Pachyuromys duprasi. Next base: position 111,675,827 of record CM053752.1, on the reverse strand, counting down.
TCTGGAACTGCAGCAAAATAAAGAAAGACAGCATGCTTGACACAGTGATGCACATTAATCCCTGAGACAGGAAATTGCTGAGAGTTTGAGACAAACCTAAGTTATTACAGTAAAAGCCTGTTTGAGAAAAAAAAAAATATATATATATATATATAATATATATTTATATTTATTATAAATATAATAAATATATAATATATTATAAATATTATATATAATATATTATATAAAATATAACATATATAATATATGTAATAAATATATATATATATATATATATATTTTTTTTTTTTCTCTGAATGTCCAACAAACCTACTTAGATCTGCAATCCTACCCTGGACACAGCCTTCCAAATTTATGAGGACATGCTGACCCTCACCTTTAATCCTAGCACCTGGAAGGCAGAGGCAAGCGGATCTTTGAATTCAAGGTCAGCCTGGTCTATACAATGAGACTCTGTCTCAAAAACAAGCAACCTCAAAACAAAACAACACACTAAACTGGTGAGATCAGAGACATCCCCTGCACCAGCTCCTTGCCTGGTACAGGGCCTGGAAATGGGGCATCACAAACCTAAAGCCCCCTGACACCATGTCCAGGGCTGGACCCACAGAAGCCAAGGAGGGACACATGTGCTGGTCAGTCACTGCAAAATCACATAGCTCTTATGAAAATGAACCCTCAAAAGGGAGCCTAAAGGGGTTTGGCTCCCAGCAGTGTCCAGATGGACCCAGAGGTAATGAAGTTAAACGCTGGCCACTTTCCCCAACTCCTGCACACACAAGCTCACCTGATCATGGGCTGGCCCATGTAGGTATGCGGGAGACTTTTGAATTTAACTTGGATTTCTTGTCCAAAGTAACCAAAGAGCGCAGACTCCTCGCTAAAAGGAGCTCAGAGCACAGCCACTGCATTTCCCTACACCTGCCTGCCTGTCCAGTGCTACACATGTCAACTCTGTAATCAAAAACAAAAAAACAAAACAAAAAACCCTGCACTTTATGAAACAGTTCAAAAGTAGCCAAGAGATCCTGAATATTTCTTTCAGATTTTTTTTGTCGGGGGACAGGTGGTCCTAACTACAACATCCAAGCTAGCCTCACTTTAAGCCATCAGCTTCCTGAATGCCAGGACCACAAGTATACACCAGTCACCCAACAACCCGAGCTCTTTTTAAAAGCGTGTCCACTGAGCCCCATGCTAGGCGGGTGCTCACATCTCGCATGGTGGTCTGGACTGCAGTCCTGTCTGTGCTGCAGGCAGGCAGGTTAGCTGTTGCCCGGAGAATAGCGTCTTTGTCTGGAGCCTTTTGTTCTTGTTTCTTCTGAAAAAAAAAAAAAGACTCAAGATAGAAAAAAGTCTAGGAACATGAAAAGTATGACAATGAACCTAGACCAACAGCCCAGAGATGAGAACAGTAACCCAGTAACCTTCTAAGCTTTAGCTGTGATCCCCTTGAGCTAGAAGATTCTGGAAAGTTCTGTGCATAGCACCAGCAGCAGAAGCCTAACAAGATGCTTTTAGGACATAATCTCACCTGCTATAAACCATATGCAGGTGAAGACAGAGAGGATACTGCTGCAGAGTAGCAGTCCTGTGGCGCTTCACCCGGGTTGGGGAAGAGGCCTCCAGAGGCAGCAAACAACTGCAGTGAAGCCCGGAGGTCTCCCAAGCCCCGTGAACAGAAGTAAAGGCAGAAGCTCACAGGTAAGGACAGGAGAGAAAACATAACTAGGAGAGGCAGCAGCACTTGGCAAGTTCAGAAGGTACAAGAAGGCACACAAAGGTAGGTCGGGGCCACAGCTAATGCCAAGAACCCACAGGGGAGAACCTACCAAGAGCAAGGCCAAACCAATCTACGGAAGGGCAGTGACACAATGGGGCCAGAGAGGGCAGGCCTAGGATCCAAGAGCCAGAATAGTACTTCTGCCTCACAGCCTTGGCCAACAGCAGTCTGGTGAAACCTGAGAGCCTAGAGTGGGAGGCTGCACCTAGTGAGGGAATGAGAAAAGGGAAAGGAAGAACTTTCCTGTACCCAGCTACTGCTTTGCTTCTTATTCACCCCAGCTACTCATAATCAGGAAGCCAACCAGAAAAAGTGAGACAGAACAGGACAAGAAGGTCTCTGCCCCAGTGAGCTTAACAGCTAATACAAGCCACTAAGGCAAAAAGTACCAACAACAAGCCTCCAGGGCTCTCAGAAGCTAGAGGTATAAGGAACATTTCCAAGACCAAAAAGAGGAAAAATAAAAGTACTGAGGAGGAGGAAGAAGAGGAACAGGTAAGGGAGGTAGGCACCTCAGCATCAGCAACCCAAAGCCACACCCACCCAGCATGTACACACCAGGGTGTCCCTGGCCAGAGCCAAAGCAGCCAAGTAAAAGGGCTACAGAATGGCTAGAAGATATGGTCAAGGAAATCCATAGGATGGCCCAGTAGGCCACCCAACAACTGCAGAGAAAGAAAGCAAGAAGAAATGATCAAGAACATCAGAAAAAAACACATTTCAGTAATACCACCACCTGGAAGGCTAGGGAAGGAAGATCTCCGATAGCTCAAAGCCAGCCTATCTATATAGAAGTACAAACTAGCACAAGAAGGCCCTATCTGAAAAACACAAAAATTACCAAGGATAACAGCTGAAAGAATTATAGATATGCTGGGGTAGGTTTCAGTGGAATTCAAAAGGCAGCTGGGATCTGTCCCCAACACTGATAGTTATAAGTGACTTCCTTTAAGAAGCATGATTCTAGTGTGACTTTTTAATTAGATTTGTAGTACTCTTTGACTCTTAAGAACTACATTGTTTTTACTTAGAATTTTAAGTAATGCCATGACATTTCACTTTGCAGTTATGTACTGTACCAAAGCAGCTCCAGCAAGCTACTAGCTAGGTACCCTAAGCAAGCAGCAGGCCACACCATTTGTGGTCAGAACTATGTTCTTAATGGTTACAGGGACTTCGAGTCTAAACATCCAGTTAGAACTGTAATCTGAGTTCTGCCATCGGCTCAGGACAGCAGGGGGAGGCCCAGCATCTGTCTAGTGAAGATGGATGAAGCAGCCTGCCCATGTGCTGCCTGACTGTACCCACACCCACACCACCACCATGGCCAGGTGGCCAAAGATAAAGAGGGTGTGAAGCCCAGGCCCTCTCCTATATCCTTGGCCCCAGCAGACACCCCAAAATAACTCAACTGCTATCAGGCCATGGGTCCAGCTGAAGAGTTGGCCTGATCCTTCCTGATCAACCCGGGTTGGCTTAGAAGAGACCCGAATGAGAGACCAACACTCTTTCTGGCATTTCAAAGCATGGGTAACAAACTCCAGAGACCTGAGACAGGAAATGGTATTAAACAAAGGTAACTGCCCTTTTAAAGAGCACATCCTAATACTGGAAAGATGGCTCAGCAGTTAGGAATACTTGCTACTCTTTCACAGGACGTAAATTCAGCTCCTAGCACCCACTTCAGGAGGCTCACAACCATCTATAGCTCCAGCTCCAGAGGATCAGATCATTTCTTCTGGCCTCTGCAGGCATGAACACACAGACTCACACAAATACACAAATAAAAATAAAACAATTCATCTTTAAAATACCATTTCCCGAGCCATAACTTAATAAAATCATGCCAAAGGGGGAAAAAAATACCATTTCCCTCCACCAGGCACAGACATGTGACCTGTGATCTGGTGTTAGAATAGACAGGCTACTCACAAGATGAATCTTGCATTGCATTAGAGAACCTTGCTGAAGGGTGGGCTCTGGGGCAGCCACTGCACAAATAACAAAGTGGGCCATTTTCCTAAGGCCCCTGGATAAAAGGAAGGTGTAAGCCACAGAGAACCCTCTAACAGATTCCAAGACATCAAACTCGGCATAATTGCAAAAACTGCAGGAACACACACAGCACGCTGGCACACAGCTGCTTGCTGCCTCTCTGCATGCCACCCTTTATGTGCAGAGTTCTAGCTACAGCATTCTACACGCTGAACAGCAGCACAGGAAGAAGCACCCACTGAGGATGATGTCCTCCGTCTCCCTTGCTTCCAGACCAACGCCAGCTCTTCTGTCATTGGACAGCAGTCAAGAGCACACTCAGAGCAGTCAGGCTGGGCTATGATGAACACCCCTTATAGCAATGTGTATTGTGAAGGGACTACACAGGCTGGAGGAATAGCTCAAGCACTCCTTTGAAGTCTGAAGCACAAAAGACACCTACCGGTGAAGAATGTTAGTTCCAAACTTTGAAACGTACCTTTTCTTCTGCTGAGACATCAGCCATCTTAGGAAGTGGGGAAGGAGCACGCTTTTTTATCAATAACAAGACATCTAGAAAAAAATAAGTTATATACATGAAGTCAGTTACGATTCCATAGGCATAAATGACATAAAAGGTATCAGCTGGGGGTTAAGGAGATGGTTCAAAGATTTAAGGATTTGCTATACAAGAGTAAGGACTGAAGTTCAGATCCCCAGAACCACATAAACGACAAGTGGGCATGGCAGCCTGCTAATAATTGTAGCAGTTGGAGGGCAAAGACTACAAATCCCCAAAGTAAGCTGGCTAGCCAGAGTGGCTGTATGGACAAACTCTGGGTTCAGCAACAGACTCTGCCTCCATGAATAAAGTGATGTCAACCCCAGACCTTCACATGCCTATTCACATATGTATACACATGTGCACCCCCTCCACAAACATATATATGCACATGACACACAAGAATGGTGTTAGATGCTTGAAGTCAGAAAGCAGGACCCCTGGGTCTGCCCTAAGCCAAGCCAGCGACCCCTCTTCAGCTTTGAAGTGGTCACTGGGTCACCCCAGACGACTTGTGGCTTCAGGTGGGCACAGCATATCCCTGACAACCATACAGAGCACTGGTATGTTCTTGCATAAAGTCCTTCTTGATTTTTTTTAATAATTTATTTTTATTTTATGTACATTGGTATTTTGTCTGCATATATGTCTGTGTGAGGGTGTCAGATCTTAGAGTTATAGACAGTTGTGAGCTGCTATATGGGTGCTGGGAATTGAACCTGGTCCTTTGGAAGAACAGTCAGTGTTCTTAACCACTGAACCATCTCTCCAGCCCCTAATGTCCTTATTTTCAAGGGCTCAGTTCTAAAACTCTGTGAGGTTAGAGACTGATCTAAAGCATGAACAACCTAAACTGTGGCCAGTTCACCATGGCAGTAGGAGCGGGGGATGGGGGTTTCGCCTTCCACTTCATTTTGAGTTTGGTCATAGCTCATCATACAGGATTACAGCCTGAAGTCCTTATCTGAATGACATACAGAGAACAAGCTTTCTCCCAGAGCCAAGCGTAAATGAAGAAGTGGGCGAGCAGAACAGAAGTGTCTCACTCAGACCCTGAAGCAGCCACTGTGATGAGCACTTCCAACACAAAAATAAAACCACAGAAGCTCCAGAATCTGGCTTTGCTTTAAAACATGACTAAACATAACACTTGTGTTTGGCTTCTCAGATGTCTGCTGGTTGTTTGGTTCAGGTTTCTGCTTTTTTTCACAAGTACACCAAAACACACACTTCTTTTAACAAAAGAAAAACCAAACCAAAGTCAATCTGGTTCCCCTGTTCTTGTCTAATTCAGAAAAGCACCATGGGAGTGACACTGGGGTACAGGCCCCGTGCTCTGTGGACAGATACCACCTCTCACAGCCTCCTTACCTTGGTCCTGGATGTTTTCTTCCAAGATAGTTTTGGTGTCACTCAGTACCCTCTGTGAAGCAGCATGTATTAACTTATGGTGGATCATACTCTTGGGGTCTTCTAAATTCCCATGAGTACCCTGGGAGAAGAATCAAACCAGATATGTAAATAGAAAGTGAATTACGACAGAAGTAACACAGAGCCTGAAACCTCCAGCCATAACTGGAATTATTAAGGCTTCTTTATCTCTCTCATGTTCATATGTATAGTGCATATGTTTTCATGTGGGTATGTATATGTGTGTCCACAAGTACATGACAGCCAGAGGTTAATTTTGGGGGTCTTCTTCAACTACCCACTTTATTTTTTGAGACAGTGTCTCTCATTGAACCTGGCTTATCGATTCAACTGTGTGGCCTGGGCAACGAGCTTTAGAGACCCTCTAGTCTTTGCCCCCATCCTCCTACCTCTACCTCTCCTACCCTCTGCTGCTCCTCAGTGCTGGAGCTACAGATGTGCTGCTGCTACTGGCTTTTACATGGGTGCTGGGGATCCAAACCCAAGTCCTCATGCTTGTATGGTATATACTTTACCAACTTAGCCATCTCCCCAACCCATGGAATTATCGCATTTTCTTACTAGCCAAGACATTAAAGTATAAACGACAATGAAGAATCCCCACACATGATAAAAGCTGAGTGAAATGTCAGCAAGCATCAATTCCCCAGGCTTTCAAACTTATCACCAGCCCACAGTAGACCCTTGGGATGGCTCAGAGCTTGGGAACACAAGGTCCTATTGATAAGCACTTGCAACCCTAACCACTTTAGTTTGGAAAGATCTGGAAAATGCCTTTTAGATGAATGTATGTCTGTGGTCTCCTGAGAACCTCAAGATCCAGTTGTTCCATGCATTTGCTTTTCCTTCTTCAGCAGACACGAAAGGCAGAGGAACTGCACAGAAAGAAGACCTCTTTCCGGGAGCAAGGAAGCGACACCTGCCCATTGAATACCACAGAGTCCTCAGCGGAACACAGTGTACACCTGGTCTGAGCTTAGCCTTGGGCTCAAGCAATAACCATATTACAGATACACCCTATAGGAGATCATCAAGGGGCACACAGTCTCCAGGACCCTAGAAACTCCATTACAGCTTGAGGCAGAGGAGGTAGAAAGGAACTAGGAAAGCAAACCGTCAGTAGTACTGAAGAAGATAGCACCTCCAGAAGAACCCTAGGGTGAACCTGCAGGTACCCACCTCATGACAAGTGACTTCACATACCGAGTGGAGGATTATGCAATCCCTTCAATCTTCCACCACAGACTGAAAGCAGAGGCCTGGCAAATGTAGCTCATGATCTCCCTAGGCTCTAGCACTCACCCATACAAAATGCAAACAAACCATCTCCAACAAAAGAGTCCTGCTTGCCTTTGGGCTACATCTATCATCTATCTGACTGCCAAGCAGACAAAGACCAAGAACACACTGCCCATGCCACATGTCAAAGACGGGACTCACTGTGCCTGCGTGTTCATCACCAGGTATATTAACCTGATTGTACAAGTTTCCACAAGCTCACCACTGCCTACCACTGTTCACATAGCTTTCCCGGGCACAGGAAATACCACGTCAGCTGCAGTCCCTCCCCAAACTCCGAACAAGGCAAAGAGCTCTGTTTCTTGCTGCTATGGGTCCCCTGGTGTCAAATTAAGAAAGGAAGAAGCCCAGGAAACCTAGTGAGATGGCTCACTAGTACTTCCTAAAACCTGAAAGGGACTGAGACACAGATCTGGAGGAGGAAGCTTTGGTCCATCCCAGAATGGGCCACCTAGCACATTTGGGACACAGGGTTCTTCCGACCTTCCTGGACATTCTGGAAGGCATCTTGGTACCACGATGCACACACTCAACAAAAGGCCTCTGTATATATGGCTGTTAGCCAGAAGAGAAGAAAAGCTAAAGCATGCGTTTCCCTTTAGACCCTGAAATTTCAGAATACCAGAATCCTTTATCAGTCTCAGACTGAAAACAGTTTTGAAAGGTGGAGGATCACATACAAACAAGGCTCTCAAGACTAAGGGTTATATAAGGTGAAATCTACTTTACAGCAGCCTACATACTCACCACTGTGGAAAAAGCACAGACCCCAACTTTCCATGAATCTAGAAATGGCCATTTGACAATGTCAATTTGTTTGAATTAAAAAACACCTAGGGACCAGGCAATGGTGGTGCATGTCTTTAATCCCAACATTTGGGAGGCAGAGGCAGGCATATCTCTGTAAGTTCAAGGCCAGACTGGTCTACAAAGTGAGTCCAGGACAGCCAAGGCTACACAGAGAAACCTTGTCTCAAAAAACAAAGAAACAAACACACACAAAAACTATATCCCTTCAAACCATGAATCAAAATAAACATTCCTTAAGTTGCTTTTATGTGGCAGCTGGTCACAGCAACCAAAAGTACATAGCACCCATTCATACTAAGTGGGCTGCTTTGAAATTCTAAAATCTGTAGCAATCATAGCAGAGTTGTCAAGTTCAGACTTCAGTCTGAATCACAGTTAAAAAGTAATAATAACTGTATTCTGAAGCAAGTCAACAGCTCACCAAGGAAGGAGACATGAGCGCAAGTTGTTGCATTACGCAGCACTACAACCCTATGTTCACATATCCTGAGATGTCTGGCATTAGTTTCTGCTCATGCTGATGACAGGGTTGAATCAACACAGGACTGGGACAGTTTAGCCTTTGGAGAAGTCCTGTGCTTCGTGCAGATGCTTTACACCACAGAAAAGCTCCTCCATACTATAGCTCCATCATACCACTCCACAACTAACCCTTTAGAAAGATAACCATCTTTTCTAAAGATGCCATCTTACTCTGTCCCGTTCCCAGACTTAGGGGGTAGAAGCTGGGTACCACAGTGCAATCACTTTGGATAAAACAAAAGGGATGGCAAAAAATAAATCCATTTCATTAAGAATTATAATAACAAACACCTCCTTGATACAGCAGTAGACTCCCAGGAATGGTGTGGGAGAAGCATTTTAAAAGACTATACAATACCTTTAGGTAGAGAGGAAAGAAGGAAAAAAATAGTAATAACAGCCCCAGTACTAGTGTGCACAGAAGTGTGAGGAGAAAGATCAAGTCAGGGGCCCTGGAGAGATGGCTCAGTGGTTAAGAGCACCGACTGCTCTTCCAGAGGACCCGGGTTCAATTCCCAGCACCTACATGGCAACTCACAACTGTCTGTAACTCCAAGATCTGACACCCTCACAGAGACATACATACAGGCTAAACACCAATGCACATAAAGTAAAAGATGAAAAGAGAGAGAGAGAGAAAGTAAGTCAAGTAAGTAAGAGGATGTGCACAACAAGTTTCCAGAAAGCCAGTCAAGTACAACTAGAAAATCCTCTTTCTTAATGAACTCACTGGAACTCCTAGAGACAATGGGACTTGGAGGTGGGTTAGTTCTGATGTCTCAGCTCCTTAGTCCTGTAATTTACAACAGCTCTTATGCTGTGAAATTTCCCTGCTGCTTCAGGCCTCACACCTGGAGAATTCAGAGTAGAATAAAATATCAATTTAAAGAAGGATAATGACAAAAAAAAATTCAAAATGATACAACTGCAATACCAACTGGAATATTAAATATCACAAATAATTAGCATCACATCAAAACCAGCTGCTGAACCTACCCCACTGCTCCTGAAATTTACTAGTAAGCATCTGTGAATTATTTCCCATTCCCTTCATAAAATATTGCCGTGCTGATTTTGTACACCATTAGTGAGTTAAGGAAAATGTCATACCAATGAAGGTGACATCCCATGTTGGTGTGGTTTACTCCCTCAATCCTTATACTGGCTTTGGGGTTACTCCAAACTTAGTCCTGAGGAACCCAACCAAGCAGGGGATGACACAGCACAGTGCAAGACAAGCATACATGCTAGTGAACAGCCTAGATCTTTCCAAGGAGTCCCCATCCTAGATAGCAAGACAAGACCATGCGGGCTTGTTCAGAAGAAAAACAAGAAACCAATCTAAACACATTTTACTCTTGAGCATATGAACCTCCTTGAGGTAAACCACCAAGAAGCCAAGACCCATGGTTACCCAACATCTAGTGTGTTTAGAAGGAGCTTGAAACATCTCCTGGAGCCTGCCTGGCATTACAGACGGGGTCTACACAGGAGGGACTCAGGGGTTATGCCATCCTTTGCAAGCAGCTGCTATAGTAACTTGAAGATTGCCTTTAGAGGCAACACAATGCTGCACTTTAATACAACTTGCCACTGTAGACCCCTCACTTTCCACCAGGTCCCCTCCAAAAAGATGTGGCCGCCTTTAACATAAATTCTGGCACTAATCATGCCTGGTATGGTGCTTCCACAGGCCACCAGGGTCTAACAGGCAGAGAGCAGTTTAGAGACAGGAAGGCTTCAAGAACTAGTCCCAAGACTTAACTACCTAAAACTAAAAAGTTCACTATAATACAAAGCTCGCTGAATGTAAGTAAACTTAACAAATGCCACTTGCTGGCAAGGATACCCTTGTCCTGGACCTTCCCACTCACATCAACTGTTGACCCAGCAGAAAGCAGAAGCCCGGGGACTTGCCCCACAGTGGCACTATTTTAAGTGACTACAGCTAAGAGCCAAGCCCAAGTCAGGGTCTCCTAACAGCTGGCTCTTCAGGCAAGGAGTGGGCCCTCTTATTAAAAGGATCTAGTTACTTCCCAGCTTCAGAGAAAAACGAATACCTCTTCCCCACAGCAGGCAAGTCCCAACACTAGAAAACACGAGTTCTTGCCTTCGCCTCCCCAGGATCTTGCAGAAATTAAATAAAGCTCGCCCATCAGTCGGGCTAGACGCTCTTCTCTGAGCCGCTAGGGTTCTGGCTCAAGAAGGTGTAAAGGAAAACAGCAGAAGGCACTTGGCCCGGAGGAGCGATGACTGGGAGCAGCGGGCTGCACGGTGGGACCCGAGTCGGGTCCCAGGCAGAAGCGATGATCTGCCTCTGAGTAGAGATGGGAATTTGGGAACGATGGGAGTCTGGGGTCTGGGGAGGAGTCCGAGACAGAAGTCTAGGTGTCTGGTTTCCAGAGAGGAGGCAGAGGTGGAACTGGGTCATAAGGGGCTCGGCCTTACCTGCTTGAGGCAACGCTCCTTGAGCTTCTCCACCGACGTATCCTCGGTCGCCTCCTCCAGCCATTCGGCGCCGTCGGCTGCGCAGATGTGCAGCCGAAGCACCTTGCCCGCGAAAATCTTCTCCTCCTGCACGAACATCTCGCCGCCGTCCGGGCCTGCACCGGTCGCCCGAACCCGTGAAGGTCACTGGGGCTAGCGGGCGGACCAGGGGCGGGGCCGGGCCGCCGCGCGCTCTTTCGCTGGCCGCCGCCGCCCCGCCCCGGCTCCTGTCAGGTAGGCCGCTCGTCAATAAAGGAGCCGGAGCAGTACCCTCGCTGCCACTGCCGCCGTCGCCGTAGCTGCTGGGGGCGCGCTGTAGCAGCCGCGCCGGAAGTGCGTATGGGCGCCCGTGGGTATGCCGGGAGATGTGGTTTCTTTGATATGCATTCCGCTGCTGCGGCCGCCGCCACACAGGAAATACGTAAGTGTACCGAGGCACGCCGGGAGTTGTCGTTCCCGGGCAGGCTACCGGCACCCTTAACTAAAAGTGTGTGAAGTGGGTCAGGTGCATACCGGGAGTTGTAGTTGTCTATATACCTGTTTCCTTCAGCACCAACCAGCCTTAATACCTGTTGAGCTGGCCTATTGGAACTGATTGTGCTCTAGAGCCGGACATAATCCCAGCACACAAGGAGGCAGAGGCAGAAAGATTGTATGGTATACACAAAGCCCTGGGTTTGATCCCCAGCACGGCATAAGCCTGGCACAGGTTTATAATCCTAGCACTTAGTTGGAACCAGAAGGATCAGACAGGTCACCCTTAACTACATAATGAGTTTAGGGCCACCCTGGAATACATAAAAAGCCTACATAAAACACACACAAATGAGCACGCCGCTGGAGAGATGGCTCTGTGTTAGGATCACTTGCTAGTCTTGCAGAGAATTCTGGTTTGGTTCCTAGAACCCACATGTTGGCTCAAAACCATCCTGGAGATCAGACACCCTCTTCTGATTTCCAAAGGCATACTTGTAATGTTAATACATATATGTAAGCAACATACTCACAAAATAAATTATTCTAAATTTAAAAATAAACAAACAATACACAACTATTATTGATCCAGCAATGGTGGTGTAGAAGTAAGAATAGAAGGAAAATAAGGTTAAGTTATCTTTGGGTCATGAGATCCTGTCACACCTCTGTTGACCTAAGATGCGCCCAGGAGGGTTCATGGGACTTATTTTTAACAAGTACAATAAATGGTGTATTGCACCACCCTGGGGTCTGGTGTCCAAAAGGCCATTGGGTAAAGTTTCCTGCCGTAGATCTGAGTCTTGGCAGATGGTCCCAGAACTAAGTGATAAGGGTTATGAGGAGTGGGTCTGAGGCCCCTCCGGCTGGTTTTTAAAGTCCTCCAGGCCTCTCCCAACAAACCCCCTGCTCTTTGTCCAAAGCCTAGGCAACTCAGCCCATTCTTTGGGCCTTAGGGCCTTTTTCTTTTGGAAGCCTGTCATGGCTGCCTCCCCCAGGCTACCAGTTTGCTCAATGGAGTATTTATAAAGTATTTCCACATAGTCAAAAGTCAGCACTCTGCCATTGGGTCCACTGGCGGGAGTGCCCAGGAGGACATGGAACAAGTCTGTTCCAGGTCCTAGATCTGTGTTCCTAGGGTGGGTCAGAGAAGGCGTTAAAGACTTTTTGGGTTTTTGAGACAGGGTTTCTCTGTGCAGCCTTGGCTTGTAATGGACTCACTTTGTAGACCAGGCTGGCCTCCAACTCACAGAGTTCCGCCTGCCTCTGCCTCCCCTGAGTGCTGGGATTACAGGTGTGTGCCACCATGCCTGGCTAGCTCCAAAGGTTCTTAACTAAAGCAACTGAAATCAGCTTTAACCACCCCCAGAGAGAAAAGAAATCTAAAAAGGGGTTCCTGGGTCTTTCTCAAAACCTCTATTGTTAGAGAGAACCAGGCTAGCGTCCCAAGGCCCCACTACATGGGGCCCTCTAGGCACACCCATCACTACCTTCACACTGGACCCCCTCACCCAGACCCCAGGCCACAAAGCTTGGTAAGTAAGGTCTAAGCAACCTGTAGCTTGCAACACTACTTACACCGTTGGGACACTCTCCTACCCATATGGTTTTCCCAGAGAGGACAAGCCATATGGTGCTGCCAGAGCCAGTCCCACTTCAAGTTGGTCTAAGTGCGGCGGGGCTCAGAGCTCAGCCAGGAGCCAGAGAGGCCTGTGACTAGGAAAGAGCCAGCCCTGGCCAGAGACCTGCGGTGAGATGGCCGCCACAACAAGGTACTGGTTTCTGCCCGAGCACCCTGCCAAGAACCCCAAGGAAAGGTGCCCCAAGCCACTGAGCCCTGTGTGGTGTCAGTGTACATATTATGTTGTCAGTATCTATGCTGGACAAACTGGGAAGGGTCTCCCTGCAAAGAGCATCAAATCTGACCCAGACGCTCCAGCAGGTCATGAACAGGGCAGGGTCCCCATGCTGCAAATTATAAAAAAGGAGGATACTGCAGTACCTGCAGAAGGCCACTAGAAGGCGTGAGTAAGCTGCTGTCCAGCTCAAAGCAGGTATTTGTGAGTTGACTGGGCGTGTGGCCTGAGTGTGCATACTGTGCAAGCATGTGTATGGATGTATACATATGTATATGTTTGTGCACATGTGTTTATGAATGCATTATATAGGAATATGCCTGTGTGCCTTTGTGTCTGTTGGCATACCAGTCATCATGAATGTGGATGTGTGCACATAAGTGCATGAGCAGGTGTGCAGGTGTGGGTGTGACCTGAGACTACAAGGTTTGCCATGACGACTTCCTAATCTACTGATTCTCTGTAGGGCCTAGAGCTGGAGCTGTCTGGAAACAAGGCCAGCCTGCAGAACAGGACGAGCAGAGCACTGAGGAGCACCACCAGAGGAGGGTGCTAGGAACAGGCTATGAAGGATGACTGTGCTTTCTAGGCAACAAGTAAAAGAAATGGAAGGGTGGACTATTTGGCTTCCAGTGCTCCTCTCGGGTGCACTGAGGAGATCCAGTCTGAGAAGTGTATCTCCAGTCTAACACTTTACAATGGGAGACCCTGACTTTTGGTCACTTGTCCTGCACACTGCAAAAGCCTGGTCCTCCGGTCCAGCTCCTAAAGAGCTCCCATTCTTCTCCACAAGACCTCCCTGAGCTGCCTCAACACCAGCCACTGTGATCGACTGCCATTAGAGTGTCCTGGAATAGGTACCGCTCAGTGAGGGAATTTGTGGCTCAAAACAACAGAAGTGCTCTCCTGTGCTGGAGGTCAGTGGTCAACACCAGGTTCCCAGCAGGATTGGCCATCCCAGGTCCCTCCCAGATTCCAGTGGCGCTCCCAGAGATGGGTGTCCTAAAGCTAGGCTCAAATCATTGGCCTTTTCCCTCTGGCCCTTCATGTTCTCTTCCTCTTAGAAAGACACCCACTGTTGGATTTAGTCCCACTGTTGGATTTAGTTCGAGGCTGGCCTTACACTCAGAGAGGTCCCCCTGCCTCTGCTTTCCAAGTGCTGGGATCAAAGGCATGCACGACCATGCCTGACGCTACTTACACTCTAGACCAAACCCCTCTGAGATCCTAAACCAACGACCTTCAAAGAACTTCTCCAGCAAAGCCACAGCCTCAGGTTCCAAGTGGGCATGAGTCCAGGAACCCTCAACTTGCAGCACTGGTGGCGAGGCCGATGTACTAGTGGCCTAGGACTGTGCTGCTGCACCCTGTCCTGCCTATGCCACACCATCCTGCGCGCACAAGTCCCTGTCTCAGTGGGATTTGGGCTCAGTTTTGACTCAGTTCCTCCGGAGGTGAGTCCCAAGGATCCAGTACACCGGTGGGCAGAAACAGGACAGAAAGGGGCTGCCTCCACCCCTCCCCCACCTGCCCCTGGAGCCACAGCGTCAGGAGCTGTGAAATGTGAGTGAGCCCCAAGGTTAATTAATTATTACATTAAAATGCACCCGTTAAGGGGCCGCAAACAGGAAGTATTAATCACCGTCTCCTCAGACTGACAGGCACATTTCCCTAAATTCTGCTGCTGCTGACTTAACCAAATGATAATCTCCCGGCGGCTGCCATTTCCCATGAAGTCACAGCTCATGAATATTCCAACATTGCAATTTGCTTTTTAAAAGGACAGACTTATTATTTCATTTTTAAGTTTACTGTCATGAATAGTAATTTTCCAGCTCCCAAAATAATGAGACAGCAGCCCCCATTCCAGTCGTCCAGGAGCTGTGCCCTCAACTGTGTAGCCCTCAAGGGACCAAGGGGACACTGTCAGTTTAGAGGAATAGCGGTTATAGAGCCCAGAGCAGACCACCCACCCCTGCCCTCAGCACAGGGGACACTGTCTACTCTTTGGTTCCTTGACCTTGGCAGCCATTCTATGTTCTGTTTCTATGACTGGAGTGATAGGGTGTGAAGCTTGACCCCGACCAGCACAGACCCTGAATTCAAGTCTTAACTCTGATGCAAGCTAGGGCTCTATAACCTTAACTTGCACAGGCTTTTCTGTCTGATAGTATGAACCGGGACTGGACATGTAGGTGGACTTTCTGCATCACCTCTGTGTCTCTGAAATGAAAAGACAACAGCCGAGGGTCTAACCTGACATCAGTCTTCTGTTTTGCGCTGGTAGAGGTGATGGTACCATAACTGGATCAAGTAATAGAGCTTACTGCCTTTCCGGAGCAGCTTCCCAGGGCTATTGCTACTGTTTAAGGCAATTAGAGGTTGGCCTAAGTGCCAAATAAACCATAGCAATTCACTAAATTCACGGTAAGTGAAAAATCAGATTTCCCTGATAGTTCGTGTGGGAAGGGATGCTTTCTAAGACACCTTCTTTCAAAGCAGGTGACAGCACACAGGAGGGTAACCCAGACCTTGCCCGTCCTGGCACTATCTTCATGGCTGCTGCTTCTTCCCAGCATGTCAAAGAAAACCTCTTTTCTAACCGTTAAATGTCCCGTTTGCTACCATCTGTGTGGGGCTTCCTCGCTCTCCACAACCAACTGTTCTCTGTCACCTTGCCCTGTGACTCACCCAGGGCAGTAACTCTAATGGAACCCACAGGCTTAGAGTTAGGCCTCTTCACCTCCCCAGACTCCACCTCCACAGTGGAGATCCCACGTGATCCCATGTGACCTGCCCCCTGCAAGTCCTGCTCTTGCCCTCCCCATCCCAGTATGCCTGTCTGCCAGTGGATGGTCACCACATTTGCCTTCGGCTGTTTAGAAAGAGCAGATGAGGAGCTGGAGATTTAGCACAGAGTAAGAAGCTTGCTTAGCAAGCTCAAGGCCCTGAGTTTGGTCCTCAACTCTGAAAAGAAGAAAGATTATAAGAGTCCTAGGGAAGACCAACTCTGCACATGAAGGGGCCCAAGAAAACAGCTCCCTGTGGAATGTGTCAGGACAATAGCCCAGAGGTTGTATAAAGAACAAAGTTCTTACCTGGGCATGCTAACAAGTCTGTAATCCTAACACTTGGGAGTAAGAAACAGGAAGACTACCGCAATTCCCAGGGAGTCAGAGACACGAGGATTACTGCAATTCCCAGGCCAGCCTGGTCCATATAGTAAACTCCAGCCCAGCCAGGCCTACGTAGCAAGATCCTGTCTCAAAAAGAAAGAAATGGAGAAGGAAAAAATGAAGAGAGAGGAGGGGGTGTGGTACCCTATAGGCCCACAGTGCCCCTTTGGTGGTAATCAGAGTTTGGTCTAACAGGCCTAAGATGCCAAGAATCTGGTCAACCTTAAGACACCAAACAGTAGGCAGCTCTGTCTGTGCACTCAAGTGGTCTGTATCCATGGAAATTATTGAATTGGGACTAAATTCAACCAGTGTCTTCAACCATCCCTGGAACCGTGCCCCTGGGACTCTGAGACTGGGCCTGCAGAGGCTTGCTTTGCTGAAAGACTACATGCTCTGAAATGGACTTCGTGGGACATGTGAGGGTGTGCCGCAGCAACACTGTGGGTAAAGGACCCTGGTCGGGTGAGGCTAGCGCATGTGCGGTGGGACACTATCCTTCAGTAGCCTTGGCCTCCTTTCACAGGATCACACGCTCTCCTTGGGGGTATCCCACCACCCCACGTGGGAAGACTTGGGCCAGAGTTTCCCCACTTCCCCCCACAGCATCATCTGGACCTTCCTGCTCTGGCCGTGTTCTGAAGGCCCAAGTCTCAGGAAACTACTGAGAGCATGCAAAGAGTCAGGAAGCCCAAAGATGAGGACATTGTGGTACACCAGAAGATGAGACTCAGGCTTCATGGAGCCTGCTGGGAAACACCTGCCTGCAAGGCCGCCCAGAAGATCCATTCCCTCTACTGGGCTGAGGTCCTTCCTGGCCATAGCCCCAAGAGACTGTCCCCTTCATCAAGGGAACCTTGTGAGTACCCATTTGGAGGGACAAATCCTAAGGAATCTGGGAAGTTTCACCAAACATCTGCCCTGCTTTTGCCACAGACAAGGACAGGCAGAGCACAGAAGGAACTTGACCTCCATTTCCCAACTCCTTCCAGATCCATTCCTGCTTCCTCACACCTTCCTGCCTTCTTTTGTTGTTGTTGTTTGCTTGCTTCTTGTTTTGAGAAAGGGTTTCTCTGTGTAGCCCTGGGTGTCCTGGACTCATTTTGTAGACTAAGCTGGCCTCACTCTCAGAGATCTATCTGCCTCTGCCTCCCCAGTTCTGGGATTACAGGCATGAGCCACCACATCTGAAAAGTTTTTTGACACAGGGTTTCTTTGTGTAGCCTGGAATTAACTGTGTAAACCAAGCTGGCCTCCAACTCACAGAGACCAAGCTCCGCCTCCTGCCTCTCTGCCTCCTGCCTCTACCGGGGTTAAAGGTGTGTGCTGCCACCACCCAGCCTCATGCCTCTTTTTAAAAGACATTTCTCTCTCTCTCTCTCTCTCTCTCTCTCTCTCTCTCTCTCTCTCTCTCTCTGTGTGTGTGTGTGTGTGTGTGTGTGAGTGTGTGTGTGTGTGTGTGTGTGTGTGTGTGTGTGTGGTGTATGCTCCTATTATATATGCCCATGGAGGCCAGATGAGTGTGTTTATAAGCAGCCATGTGTGTGCTGGGAACTGAACCCAAGGTCCTCTGAAAGAGCAGCAATTGCTATTAGTTGATGTTCATCTCTCCAGCCCAGCTGCTTCCTTTCTTGCCATTCTCATTATAGATGGCTGTCAGCCACCATGTGGTTGCTGAGAATTGAACTCAGGACCTCTGCAAGAGTAGCCAGTGCTCTTAAGTTCTGAGCCATCTCTCCAGCCCCTTCCCTGTCATTCTCAGGCAGGGTGTGTGTTGATGGACTGATCCGGGAGCTTTTTGGTGAGAAGATTGCTCCTCTTAGTGACACATAAAGGAAAATGATTAGCATGGCCCCCACAACATCTTTCTGCCCCTGTTAGGTGTGCCAGGGCACAGGGGGCACTGCTTGTGGTATGAGCATTGGCTTCCAGTTCAGCACTAATGCATAGGAAGATGTTCAGTAGCTGGTATTCCGCGCCCGGATGCAGGAAGAACTCAGCGCCACTTCTGGGAACACAAGACATTTAAGTGACTTCCTTGATGAATATTTCATGATTTACATTAATGGCTTTCTGGTGTTTTTCATAACAAAACTCTCCACATTATGATAGGTTAAATGTTATTTCAGCCTGCCCCTCCTCTCTCTCTGAAGTCCCTTCCAGAACACGCAACAGTGCCCCTCAGCTTCTGTCAGGTTCTCCCCAGACTCCACTTCTGTGGGGAATGATGCTATCAGTTTGAACAGCTGTGACGTAAGATGGAGACAGCTGTAACAACTCTGTGCCCATAGGTGACCCAGGCCAGGGATATGCCTTGGGCCATCTTACAAAGCAGTCTAGGGGCTGGGGCTGGAGGAACCCAGCAGGATCTGGTCCGCAGTCCCTGCTATGAAATGCGTTGTTCACCACAGTCAAATTGCACCTCAGAACGGCTGGTATGGCCGTCCCAGGGACCTCGTCCAGGTTTGCTGTTGTCACTTGGTGCCCCGCCCTGTCCCAGAACACCACCTATTGCAGCCAGCGTTCCCTTGTGCTCCGCTTGGCTATAACAGCACCTCACACATCCTTTTCTTTGGTGGCCTTGACAGCTCAGAGTCCATCTGGGCAGGAGTTTTGTCTCCCTTTGGCTGGGTTCTACCTTCCGTGACTATGGTATTGACCTGTAGAGGCCGCCCTCATCCCACCTGCCAGTGCAGGCTGCTGTCAGCCTTGATGGCCTGGCGCCTGGCGGGAAGCCTGTGCTAGGGAACTCTGTGATAAACCCCCAGCCCCTTCCTGCCCCTAGGAGAACCAGTCACTCTGTCCCTCTCATGGGAGAAGTAGTCCATCAAGTACCCAAGTGACTTGGAATTTTCTTCTGTGTGAGAGATTTGTCTCTGATCTTCTGCTCACCTCCACATTCACTCATTGAGCACAGACCCACGGTGCTAATGCACTCCAGTCATAACCCAGGTCTTTAGTTACTCTGGCTCCACCTGCTTCCACTGTGGGCCTTTCCAGTGGGCTCCTGTGCCCCTTTGAGATAGACATAACTGTTTCCCCCTGTGAATTTCCTAAATACATAATTTTGTAAGTTATAACTACATCTATATAGCATGTGCATACACACAGGTATTTGTTCTGCAAATGTCCTTAGGCTGCAAAATGTCCTTAGGGTTCATCTATGTTGTAGTGAACATCAGAACTCCTTCCTTTACAAAGCTGACAATCCCCCAAACTATAACAAGATAAGTGTACTTTGGCCTTTATTCCTGGTTCTAGACACAAGTTCCTCAAATACTAGCAATAGCACAGAGGTAAGAATGACTTTGGAAAGCTTAAGGAGGTGGCAAGGATTCGGGGACCCTCCACATCTTCAGCGTGACTGTTCCAGGAGAAACAGCTGGTTAGTGTAGGGTTGGTGCTCTCACCCACCTGACTTCAGGGGAAGACAGAGCAGGAGGCTGAACTGGAGGACTGTGCCTCTGTGGTGGAACCTCTGTGAAGCCTCTGAATTGGGCTGATTGATCTTTGTGACGCGTGAGTGAGACAGTGCTGGAACTTTCTCCCCACTAAACGGAGCTCCCATCTCCCTCCTCTGTCCTGAACATCGTCCAGGATCTCACTGAGCTGGATCATAGAAAGTAATGAACTGTAACTAGTGAAGTGTTGCACTGAATCCCGCAAATCATCTTAGCAAATTAGCCAAACTGAGTAAGTGGTGTGGTGTGCAGCAAGTCAGACAAGAGTACAGAAGGGGACAACAAGATAGCTCAGCAGGTAAAGAAGTTGGCCTGCGAACCTGAATACCTTATTTCAATCCCCAGGACCCTTATAGTGGAAGAAAATAAGCGACTCCCACAACTTGTCCACAACTCCATATCCGCACCATGGTTTGGCATGAATGTATGACACATATATAACAGGTCACCTGGTGAGCAAAGCGCTGCAAACGCAGTAGACATAGCTAGGGCCCTTCTTGATGATCCTACTTATAGCTGCACAGGAATGGTTAGGGGTGGCTTGTTGCCTAGATGAGAATCTGACAAGCCTCCATCTTTGCCCCTGGACAGGGTTCTTTCCTTTCTTCCACCAAGAGGCTTGCAGAAGTCACAAGTGACACAACGGCAGCACTCAGACACCAGAACGAGAGCACAAAATGGCCACTGAGCATGACTTCAGGTTTGAACTGAGCTCCAGGGCTAGACAGAAGCTCAGGTTCTTCATTAGTGAGCCATGGAGGATGGCAGGGACCTGCCCCCAGAACAGGTGGCAGCAACCTATTCTAGCCAAGAGGCCACATGAACATACCTGCTGTCCCCCTGAGACAACAGAGGCTTAGCTTCTAGAAATGTTTCTGCTAGGACAGAGCACTCAGGGATCCACCACCTTCCTGGGGTCCAAACTGCTCTGTCCTGGGCCGAAAACCCTGCTGGAGACAGGATGTCACCATCTTACCATCCCTACAGTCTCTGTGCCAAGTTGGACATGATAGGAGGCACGGGGAGGGAAAGCCTTGTATCTTTGAATGACTACACATGCCTCCTACACCCTGGGTGTTCTTGGAGAGCTCATGGGGCAGCTGAAGCCGGTGCAGCCCAGCACCCAGGATCTTGGGTCCCACAGTGGCCACAGCAACCCGGTCTCTGTGAGACAGGGCAGCAGAAGCGTGTTTGCCTCGTAGGAAACTGAGGAAGAAAGAGGGAGGGATGATTTGCCTGGGTAGTCCCAAATATTCATTCCTTCCCCGACCCCAGCTACCTTATCCTTCCAGCAAAACCAGAAGTTTTGTTCTGCTGGCCCTGCCCATTTGGCCCCCTGGCCTCAGATGGGATGGCCTAACCTCGGGGCCACGCTGGCATCACCAGCTCCTTGGGAGGCCGGGGCACATGAGCTGCATTCAGGCTCCCTGTTGAGGAAGTAGCAGGGACTCAGTGTTTTCCTGTTGTTCAGCCAGACAACATCCCTGTCTCTCCCCAACTTGGGTGTTGCATCCCAGGAACTGCTCATTCCCAAGGTAGACACAGCTTACAGCCCAAGCAACAGGCACACCCTCGACTTGAAAACAGGTTATATAGTAGGGGACCTACAGGCTTGAAGGAGATCAGGAGTCCTATGTGGCAGAGCCAGGCCACCACTGACCCCTGACCTAGATAGTGGAAAATAGGAAGATGAGCACTCTCCAGGTTGTCATAGAGACACTCAGCACTGAACTCTTGACACTGAGCACAGAGGCAAGGCTAGAACCCAGGGTTCTCTGAAAGTCCCCGGAAACCCTTTGCTTCAGACTTACAGGCATGCACCTTCCTTCTGATGAGTCACTCTGGGTGATCCTGCCAGCTCCTCTTCCAGTATCTTCAGCCTGACTCTTCACTGCCCCATCCGCTCCCATTCTCCTACCCAACTCTGGCCTGGCCTGACCTGGTGGTCTCCTCGATAGTCATGTCACTTAATGGGCCAGAAGCCCAGCCTCCACTGTCACCTGGGGGAAACTTGTTTAGGGTGCCCTTCTGGTTCAGGTACACGGACTGAGGAAATGAGTATGGGTGTGGACCTTCTGCTTTTGAATTGGAAACTGTGTCTTAGATATGGGGCACGGCTTGGCTAGATCACCAGATCCAGGATGGCAGAGTCAGAGCTGACATAAGTTTTGACAGCTATCCACTGTGGAGTCAGCAGCCTTGCCTTCTGTTCAAGGAGGGAGAGGACCACATCCCAAAGTGAGTAGATTTGTCATTCAAGAGGCAGGCTAGGACCAGACAGATATCAAGGCCACTGGACCACGTGACTAATGGGATTTCAGAGGTCACAAAGTCTTAGCATCAACACATACACATCTTTCTAGCTTTTGAAGATCAGTTAGCTCCATATCATGCCCGACTGAAGCCAGGGGACCCTTGGAACTCTTCTTAATGCCCCAGCCATGGGCCTGGATACTGAGGATACCCTACCTCATATTTGTCAGATCCCCCCACCCAAGAACAGACACAATCAGACATCCTAGGCAGTAATGACCCCAACAGCCAGGAGGAGGTAGCCACAGAGACTTCTCTGTGGGCAGTCATCTTAGAGCTTAGTGGTACCAACCAGCTTCCCCAAGGAGCAAGACAGCCAGGGAAAAGGAGAGAATGAATGCTAATGAAAGAGATCCCAAGCCTATAACCGTGACCCGCTCTGGAATGGGTCTATAGCAGGGTCTATCGTCCAGCAAGAAACTGTGCCCTCTAACAATCCTAGCCCATCTCTCTCACTTCATGCCTCCACCATGAGAAGGAAAAACAAACAGGCAGGTGTGGGGTGAGGAGGCAGTCATCCAGGACTGCATCATCATCCCGGCCCACCCTCAGCTGTCTCTGACAAGACCAGGGCCACCACTACAGTCTGCCCCTGGGCATAATCCCCAGATATACCTAGGCCCTGCCCAGTGGCTGCCTCTGGGGTAATGGGGGACCCCCTCCTTACCTAGCCCTCCTTGGTCAGGGCATTTCCCAAGCTGGCACAGAGAGTGAAACCAACAGTAATTCCTAATTAAATAGAGCATGAACCAGGGGATTATGGAGTAATTTCCCAAACCAGTTGGATCTTGAAGAACAAATATCCCATTACTGTCACTTCTACCAAGTATGCATGTCTGCGAAGCAGGGCAGACAAGGGCCAGTGATGAAGCTGGGCCTTTCCGGGCACTGTGCTTTGCCGAAGCCACTTTATGAGCTCCTACCAGCAAAGGCAAATGACTGCTGCCAGCCTGATTTATTTGTCCCGACGCTTTGCAGCACTTCAGATTAATAAAAATATTTAATAAAGAATCAAGGTGGTTTATCTGTAATGCAAAAAGAATCACATTGCCTATATTTTTATTACTAAAAAATTGGAAGCAGGAAGAAATAATGATATAAGCTACTGTGTAAATGACAAAAGCACCCATTTTAGTGGCGCGCTTTGCGCAGCAGCCTTGCTCTGCCCTGTAAACATAATGTATGGGTCGTCTCTTTCCACGGATTCCGCAGTCTGCTCGATGTGGAGTTAATATCAGCCTGCTCTCCGTGGCTCAGGGAAGTGATTAAATAAGAAATAAATTTGGCTGTCATTGCATTTAAAATCAAATCAAGGATCGTTTGTTACCCCAAATGAAGCTGTTCTCCTTCCCTGCCTGTGAGTAGGCTGCTGTTTGCTGAACCATTTAGAAATGTGTGTACAGTAAACTGGCGCGTAATGGCTTCAACTATAACATGATCTTTATGGGGCTGCCATGCCAGGCTGCAGCTGGAGCCCAGAACAGCACATGGCTTTTTAAATTTAAAGTTATAGGTGTGAGACCCGGCAGGCTCTTCTCTGATACATCTGAGTCTCGTTGGCATAAGTCCCAGGCAAGGTAGAAAAGGGACTACTGTCCCCGTACCCCTGTCCTTCGCCTTCATCAGCTCTGCTTCAGCTAACCCACCTGCTCTCAGATCCTCAGTGTTGATTGAGATCCTAACTGGCCCTACAAGGTGGGAGGAAGGTTCTCCTCCCAGGGAAAGAGCCAGGGTGGGAATAGAGGGGGAATAGAGTAACAGAGGGGTCCCAGGACTCAAGTATCTAGCTGGTGCCTGGGGATGAGTGAGCAGCCTAGCGCCCCAGAGTTTAGTCTAGACAGCCCCTCCGAAGCCAGGCCCTGCAGGCTCTCACACAGTGAGAAGGGTAGCTTCTATCCCTTTTTCCTCAGCTGGGTTCTGTTTAAGAGTTTCTAATGAGAAGAGTTGGACTGGCTTTAGCATACCAAAGGTCAAGCCTGAAGAACTGTGCTCAACCTATCCATACCCTGGGCTTGCCTGTCTCCAGCTGAGAGCCAGCGGGAACAGACTCCAACACAGGTCCAAGTCCTGACCCCCAGGTCCTCAGAAAGTGCTTTATCTGGGTTGGATTGTTGGGAATGTAATTAATTAGTTGAGATCTGGCCACACTGAGTCTAGAGGACCTTAACTCTGCTGTGCCCAGTGTTCTCAGGATACAGCCACACAGAGGCAGGGAGGCCACTTCTGGGCTGAGAGCGCAGGGGTCCCCAACCCGACAGGGAGCTGGACGAGGACGAAGGGTCTTCTTTAGCACCTTCATTTCAGCTGCAGGCCTGCTCACAAAGAGACTTGGGGCACCTGAATTTGAGGTGTTCTCGGCACTGGAGTTTGACCTGAGTAGCACAGGACTCTCTCTACAGGCTAGATACCCAAGAAGCTAGCCAGGCCTGGCTCAAGCCTTGATAAACACCACCATAGAGGGAGCAAGTGACCAGTGTAAGTGAATGAAGGAATGAATTAGTGAGTGAATGGATCATGAGCAAATCTTCTTTTTCTAGCCCTCTGCCCTCATCTTCTCTGTGAAGCCACCTACATTCCTGCCTAGTCATGAGATAGGTTCCTGCCTGGGTCAGGCAACAGGGACGCGGACTGAGCTGAGCTGGAAGCCTCTCTGGCGCTCAGGGTCTGCTGGGGAGGGCCTGGTGGGTGCCCTTGCTGTGGCCTCTGCTGCTTCCTTAAGAAGTAGGGAACACCTTTTGTGGCCCCGAGACCTCAAGGTGGGCCCATCTTTGCTGTGCTCTGCCCACATACATTCAGCCACACAGCTTTTTCCCCACAGCTGCACACACTGGGAGGGGACGCTTTTGCCACAGTCCCATCCTGGATGCTCTTTCCATGCTCCTTCTCCCTGTTGTCTAGCCTCCCGAGGAGGGCCTCTGCTAGTGTAGGGCCTGCAGAAGGCACACTGCGGGTAAGGAGTGGCCAGTGGGCCTGGAGGAAGGGTGGGCTCGCTGACTCTGAAGTCAAAGCAGGCAGATGCCCCTTACCTGGAGCAGAACTGACAGGAGCAGATCCTGCTGCACTGGGCGCTTTCCTAGAAAGTGGGAGCTCCGTGGCACCCACTCCGAGGAGCTCGTGGGAGGAAATTCTCAGCCACGAGAGGACACATCTCTACCCTCTGACCTTAGCTCCAGACTGAGCTCTGATCCCAACCCACACAGAGCCTCACATCCCACTCATCAGCATCCATCGAGATGTTAGCCCCTTTAGTCTGAGGTAGCCCCTTCCTACCATGGCCTGGACCAGGAAACTTTTATCTTCCCCCCTTGGGTGAACAGCATCCGCCAGCCTAAAGAACTTGGATAGTGGCCTTTCTGCTGGCTGAGGACAGGGGGGTGAAGCCCCTCAGCCCTGGCCTGCTGGATATCCCATGTCTGGGCAGCTTAAGAGCCTGTCCAGCTTCTGTCCACAGCTGTCTTTGCCAAGTACATTAAGGTTAATGTTGCCATCTTGTTAATGGCCTGCTGCATTATAATGTGTAACATAAACTTAAAAATTAATTGCCTCACCTTCTGAAGTGACTCTAACTGCTCCTGAAAGGAAATATGGCTAATAACTGTAATTTTAACATCGATTCTAATAGTGAGGTTATGTTTAACCAACTACATGATTTCACATTTTCTCTTCCCTCCGGATGGGGGTGCAGTGAAGTCTTACTATCTATGTTTTAGCCCTAACTTGAAAAAAGTTCCAAGTAAAATAAATCAGTCGTTGTGTGGTTCATTGTGAATCATGCATGGTTACAGGGTACCTGAATCACCCTGGGACATGGCTGTTTCTAGTGTCCAGCCAAGTACTAACACTGGCCCCACAAGCACAGGTAACTCTATGTTCCACCTGGGCAGGTGTTGTCCTTAATCACAGGGAAGGCATGAGATTCGAAGTGAAAACCTCTCTGCATTGTTGGCACCTGTCAGGTAGAGTAGAGTCTGTGGGGATGGAAGAGTGGCCACCAGGTGACCTCTGTGGACAGCAACCCCAACTCAGCTTGTTGATCAGAGGCAGCTGCTCTTCTCTTGCCACCTTCCAGATGTGGGTGAAGCACAGAATCTTAAGTCAGGTGAGGTTCCTGGACCTGCAGGACCTGAGCCACTGGGGCTGCTCCCAAACCAGCATCCAAGAAGGCATGCTGTGACAGCATGGCCCAGACAACTGGGTGGGTGTGCAGGCCCAGGCCTCCTCAGGGCCCACCGAGTGGGGGAGGAGCACACGCTGGAGACTTCTGGTGCTTTGCACCTTTCAGTACAGCCCTACTTTTCAGAAGTGGAGGAAGACAGGGATTTGTCCCATTTTATGATGGAGACAATGAAACAGGAGAGAGAAGAGGCCAAAGACCCAGTCCTGGAGAGAGGCAGGTGTATTGTGTGTGTGTGTGTGTGTGTGTGTGTGTGTGTGTGTGTCTGTGTGTGTGTGTGTATCTGTGTGTGTGTGTGTGTGTGTGTGTGTGTGTGTAAATGTGTGGGCAAGTTGAGGACCTAGCACTTCTGAGGTCATCCACATTTACTTTGTAGCATCTCTGATCCCCTAGGTTTTCAAGTAGAGTCTGCTAGACCATAAGCCCAGGACCAGGCCAGCTCTAGCTTCAGGCAGCTCCTGAGTGCAGCAAGGAAGTCCAGGGGTAACTGTAAGTCACAGCACATTTGGAAAGCTGAGACAGAGGAGCTCTGGTCCCAGAGGTGGGCATTCTACCCCTTCTTTCTGGCAGCCTCCTGCAGGTGAGAGTTCCAGCCTCCTTCAGTAGTTCTAGCAGAGCTGACTGCAGGTCCCTGCCTCAGCAAGTAGACTTTTATTACCTAGAGAACAACAAATCATTCTGATGATAATGGGGATGAACAAGCACTTAATTATGGGGCCATGACGCAGCATGATTATTAATCTTAAAAGATGCAGCCAAGTCCTAGGGCCAGGCTTGGTGTTTCCTGGTCTCAGGGAGACCTGGGCCTGTGGCTCTGGTCTCAGTGAACCAGGCAAAACAGAGCTGGCTGAGCTCAGAGATGGAGTAGGGGGCACAGTGCCCTGAAACTGGGGGTTTCCGAGAGTGCCAGAACTGGGAAGTGGCTGGGGGACTCTAACACAGTTAACCCTCAGCAGGAGGCCTGGTAGTATAGGTTTAGGGTGACAGGAAGCTAGGGGGGTCGGAGTTCTGGGATCTCAAGAGGCAGCATGCAGCAGAGCTGACTGGGGTGTGACCCTTGCAATTCCAAAAGGATGAACTTGGACCAAGGATTAGAGCAGACAGGAACTCATTGGCTTCTCTCAATGATGAGGGTCCACCAACCCAGGCATGCCTAGGGCTAGGACCTTCAGGCTGAGGAGAGTCCAGGTCTATGACCACTCTTTCAGCTGCTGTGAGTGCTGGAATCCAGGATCTGCACGGTTAGGAAGTGGGTAACTCGGTGCTGCTGAATGAACTTGTTACTGATTGGCCATCGGAATCTAATAAGGAGCCCTGAGGACAAGCAGGTCCCCAGCCCCAGGTGACCCACAGAGCCAATTTAGAGAATACCAGCTTTTGCCTGGACAGGAGGCACTACATGGGTGACCCATACCCAAGTGTCAGTGGTACTGTATATCCCTTAGTAGGGTCCTGAGGGTCTATGTAACCTCGACAGAGTTCCTTAATCATTCCTGAGGTGTCACTGAACCCCTGAATCCCTCATTTCCTCCCAGGTCTAGGGGTACCCAGGGGCTGCCCCAAAGGTGTCTGGAGAGAAGCTGCCCTTGGCAGATGAGGACACTAAGGGATGACACCCTGGCGTGCTGCCAGCTCCTGGGGGAGGCCGGCTAACAGCCTGGTGCCAGGCCGGGCAGCTTGTGTGAACCGCCTGCGAAGCAAGCTGGCGGCTGGCGGCACTTGGCAGGCAGCGTCGGGGGCTGTTTGCAGACTGCCGCTGACAGCTTCGCAGCTGAAACCACCCTGGGAAAACACAGGAGTGCATCGTGCCCACAGAAACTAGGGGGCAGGGAACCGGCGATAGAGAGGGCTGTTCCAGGGTGGGTGGAGCCTTCTGGACCCTCTCCCCTTGCCCCTTAGCATCTACTGGCCTTTTCTACCTGGCTTCATCTCTGGGTCCTGGGTCTAAGACTGACACCCAGAAACCCAGTTTCCCACCTCAAAGTTGTGAGCCCAGAAAGGCTCCTGGGGCTATGTGATCCATCATCGCCCACTCTGCATTTTAGGGGAATTGCTCTCCTATCCACTTTGAGGAGCCCCTGGCCTTGTCACATGGACAAGAGGGAACCTACTACCCTGTCTCTCCCAGGGGAGGGATCTGAGTGCTTCGGTACCCATGTGTTTGAGCTGAGATGTACATATTCTTCTTGTTATCACTCACTGAGTCAAGTAGTTCTGACACCCCACGAGCCCAGTGAGCCCCTTTATGAGCTCTGCAAGAGAGGAGGCAGGGACAGGACAGAGAGCAAAAAAACAAGAACCCCAATGCAAGGGACAATAGCGAGGAGGGAACAGAGATGTCGTGGGCTTCTGTGCAAGTGTTGGGGTTCTGTTTGGAAAACTACCCTCCTGGGCAGCCTCCTACCTAGAACCCTGTCCTTATTCCCATAGGGGCTGCCTACAGGGACTCAGCTCCAAAGATTGGGGTTTCCTGACCTGGCCCAACCCCTCAGGCTGCCTATAAACTACTTTAAGACAATAGGTAGAAATCTTTGGAAGCAAGCTCCCAGAGCAGGGCACATTACTGATGATGATAGAGTTATCACCATTGCAGTTATGATTTTCCTGCAGTGTTGGGAATCAAACCCGGGATGCTAGGCAAGTGTTCTACCACTGAGTATTTTCCTCTATTTAAATGCAGAGAAATGCAATAAAGAATGTGAGGACTACGCTTTGCACATGTGAACCTTGGCCCTCACAACCTCTCCAAGTGCTTAGGGTCATGCTATCCCATCCCATCCTGCCCTCTGATCCCAGCCACCCAGGATGCTGCATTCAAATAGAGGTCTCACCTTGGCTGGAGCTCCATTCCAGGCCAGAGATGTGTGTGGCTGCTTTGCTGGTTAAGAGAGGCCACTAACCCCCAGTACCACAGATCTACAGGGCCCAGCCACCTGCCAACCCCTGGAGAGGCCTCTGAGTTCCCCAGAAAGAGGTGATAAATGTCAGCCAGATTTATTATTAATAGCACAGATGACTGTTACAGGAAGTGTGGTGTGGTGGAAATACAGCCGCCCTGTGGGGAGAGCTGATGTCTGTCCAGCCTGGAGACAGAGGCTCCTCCTTTTCCTGGAGGGACAGAATGATTAGATTTATTGTGGGCATAAGATCGCCCAAGCACTTAGCAGCCTCCTGGCCTGGTGTTAGGGGAAGCGGAGGGGAGGCTGAGGTGGGCTGGCCAGTGGGGCAGTGGAGGCAACTTCAGGAGCCATCCTTTACCGCACAGGGTGCATAGGTCTGTGGGGAGGAAGAGGACAGCACAAGAGCACAGGAGAGGTAGAGACCCAGAAGCACCCCTGCACCAAATCAGAAATCAGGGAAGATTTTTGACCCTCCCCAAAGTCTGGTACCTTGGGGGTCCTTAGGCTCCTCCTCTTAGCCAGATGCTCCCTGTCAGCAAGTCCTCTTCCGCTAGTCAGAGCTACCCAGACAGGCCCCACCCTGAGCCCTACCTGAGGGAGTAAAGAGCAGCTTCAGGAGGATCCATGATGTGTGCCAGGCCAGCAGGACCCAACCATCTGGAGCTGCTGTGACTGGCCTCTACCCCTGAGTATAGGAGAGAGGGAGAAGGAAGAGGGGGAGGGGAAAGGAGGAGGAGACAACTTGAAAACGTGAAGCTGGCTTGGGGGCTGGGAGAAGGCTTTCTACTCACTTGGTATGAGCAGCACCTCCAACTGGGTGGTGCCGGGTCCTTGGTACAGCAAGCATCCGTTTCGAACTGTCAGACACCAACATTCACAAAGAGCAGACAAGACTTTAATTGCCATATAATGGAAATTAAATCTAAATTTTCTGTTTGTGTGGAATCCTGAGTTTAGAGTGTCTCTGCACACCTATCTGTCCAGTGGCTCTACTCTAAACGCAAATTCAATAAGCATGTCACTCGGAGTGGCTGTTACCTCAGCACCTGGTACAGCTGCAGGATGGCTGGTTCTGTGGGCAGACATTGAAGGGCTTGACTGTGGAAATCACCAGGCTGGTGGGTGGGGCCTGATATGATGTCTGAGTATCTCAGGGGTCCTGGAGACATAAGGCTATGCCCACAGCAGCAAGAAGTGGTTAAGCCACCTTTGGGCCACCAGAACTTTGGGCCTCCCTCCTTGTGTGTGTCAGGTTGGGGGAGGGGGAATTATAACCCCAGGGTGCTTGGGCCTCAACCCATTCATGCCTGCCTGCCTGGCTTGGCTTGGTGTTCTAACTGGACTTGGTCATGGGGTGGCCACTGAGAATCCGTTTTTTGTTTGGCTGTTTTGTTTGTTTGTTTTCTCTTTGGTTTTTCAAGACAGGGTTA
Organism: Pachyuromys duprasi; assembly: GCA_028658305.1. Lineage (NCBI taxonomy): Eukaryota > Metazoa > Chordata > Mammalia > Rodentia > Muridae > Pachyuromys > Pachyuromys duprasi. The sequence continues at coordinate 111,645,172 of CM053752.1, read as the reverse complement.
CTCTGTGTAACAGCCCTAGCTGTCCTAGCTGTCCTGTGTAGACCAGGCTGGCCTCAAACTCAGAGCTCTGCCTGCCTCTGTCTCCTGAGTGCTGGGATTAAAGGTGTGCACCACCACACCTGGTGAAGGCAGCCTTTTGTATAGGTACACTTGACACTACCCAATACTAAAGTGCTGTACATTGTAGGACCTGATAAATACTGAATGGCCATGGGTCTTCTAGCATCCATCGCATCCCAGTCAGGAGGCCACTGTGGCTCTTTAACAACATCTGAGTCTATACAACTCCAAAGGGCTCCCAGCCAGGTGGTGGAGTGGGGCCCCATCCCTGGCAGCTCTGGCTCCTGAGTGTAGGGCTACACTGCACGCATGCAGGTGGCTCACTGTACAAGGTCACTTGGCTGAAGCAGCAACGGGGCAGTCTGTATTCCTTCTCTGCTCAGCATGAGCTGCCTATGCTCAGAGATACCTCATTGTGATCCTTATAGAGTGAGGAATGGACCACCTCAGACCTTCGAGGATAGAGGACAGAGGACAAGACGAGAGGCCAGAGAGGGACCTGTAGCCCTGACCAAGGCTTGTGCGAGAAGGCAGTGTAGAGTAGTGTTGACTACGTTATGGGACACAGGATCCCGTGGAAGTACATTCCAGCTCTCAACAAACAGAAGAGGAGGCCATGGGGACACAGTAATGGCGTCACTCCTTCCTTGACCACCCTGCAGGAGGTATAACTACTCTGTTTTGTTTACAGAGGAAAAAATTGACAGTCAAGATGGCCAAAGTCATAAACCAAAGATTCTCCTTCTGTTACAGGCAGGTATTTGAGGCTGGACCCAGCTTACCCTCATTCTTGGTACAGAAGCATTCTGAAATTCTTTTTATGTATTTGTTTGCTTGCTTGCTTGCTTGCTTTAGGTTTTGCCTGTTTGTGTACTACTTGCTTACCTGATACCCATGGAGTCGGAAGAGGGCATCGGGTCCCTCTGGAACTGGAGTTACAGGTGATTGTGAGCCACCATGTGGGTGCTGAGAATGAAACCCAGGTCCTCTGTGAGATCAAGTGAGCGCTTAAATACTGAGCGATGGCTCCAATTCTTTAGGGCCAGGAGGGCTGTGGGGTCCTATGTGGCCCTGATGTCAGATGGGTGACTTCTGGTCCGGTCTTCCTGCCAGCACATTTACCAAGCACATTTACTACTCACCGGGCACTGATGGGCACTTTGCAAAAATTACCACTTAAGCCTCTAACACCTGACAGTGGGCATCCATCTTATCTCATCTAACTGGAAAAGCCAGAACCAAGAACTAGGCTGAAGCCAAGCCCAACTGGAAGAGGAGCGGCTGGAATTCTTCCATATCTCTCAGCCTGTGCTAGAGCTGTGGACAGTCCCTGGGAGCTTTGAGTCTAGCACCCCTCCCCCAGCCAGGCCATTCCTCTGAAAGTTTTACACGTTTTTTCCAGAGCTGGTTCTCTGCCCGGATCACAGCCGTGGTCTCCACAGTAATTGACTGCTCTCTAATCAAATTGATTTTCATTCCAGAGAGTCCTGCTGTCCGCCTCCGTTCCAGGAATGGTATTTTGAGCAGTTGGCGCTTGGTGCAGATGTGTAATCCAACAGCAAGAAGCAGAGGGCATCATGGGTCTCTGCCAATTGAGTGAAACCTAAATGGTCTGAGCTTTTAGGCCTAATAATTTATGTTTCCCACTCGGGAAGGGTCACTTGCCAGCCTCTTTGCTGTGGGATGAGAGGGTTCTACATTACCTATAGGGCAGCTCTGGACTCAATTACTTCCCAGCCAGGCTGCCAGGCTCTTCCCACCCCATCCCCATCCTCCAAGATGAGCCTTCCACCCCCAACTCCTCCCCTCCTAGTGCAAGCTTCCCTTTACAGCGGTCCAGCACAGATCTCAGTATGTCTTCTCTGTAGGTCTGGAACTCTCCTAGGCAATCCCAAGGCTGTGCCAGCCCTGGGTACATTTTGTCTTCTGGCCTCTCTGATCCAGAGGCTAATGACCTCCATGGCCTGAGGCCTGAGCATGAAGGACACAGGTTCCCTTCATAGGACCCAGGGCCTCTTTAGTCAGAGTCAAGCCCAAGGCTCCTCAGACACCCAAGTTCTTCCCATGTGTTCCTGTAGTGTTCTCCGTCAGCCCTGCACCCAATTCCTTGCCCAGCAGAGCCAATGCCCATCACATTTCATTCTTTTCTCTAGGTATAAATGAGAGGAGCAGCTGGTCCAAGGCCCTGTGGCCAACCTTCCCTGCACCCCTTTGCCCTGGATCCCTCTCTGCCCTGTGACGCTCATAGGCAGAGAGGCTAGATACCTGCCGATACCAAGCAGGGCTCCTCAAGCTTTTCTGGGAGCAGAGCAAGGGCCTCCTTCTTGATCCTGTTGCTCCCTGGCCGGGTGAGACCTGACGCTTTTTCCAGGCTTCAGCTGCAGCATTTATGTGCTGGGAGGTATGACAACAGAAGAGACTTCATTGTGAGAGGTTGGGTTGAGGTGACTGGTGAGGTTGGGGAACCTCCTAGCACTGGTCCAGGTCTTCTTGGGAGCTGCCCTTGTGAGCTGAGTGATAGACTTCAGCCCTCTCTCCCCTGAAACTTCAAGGGGTCTTTGAGTTCATGAAGCTTGACCCTTAAGGCTCCTGCAGCCAAAGATTCCAGGGAGCCTTATCCTGCTCTCCTGGGAGCATGGAGCCTGGCACTCAGAGGAAATGAGGGAGTTGTACAGGGCACCTGGGCCCACTGCCAGCTACACACAGGCCACTGGTTCCATACCATCTTCTCCAGATCCAGAATCCTGGCTTTACCAGGGCAGAGTAGCCACTGGTCTGATGAAGAAGGATGTCCCACTTAGGGTTACCACTGCTCTGAGGAAACACCATGACCAAAACAACTTGGGGAAGAAAGGGTTTATTTGACTTACAATTCCAAATCACTGTTCATCATCAAAGGAATTCAGGGCAGGAACTCAAACGAGGCAGGAACTGACGGTGGGAGCTGATACACAGGGCATGGTGGAGCTGCTTACTGGCTTGCTACCCTTGGCTTGCTCAGCCTACTTTTTTATAGAACCTAGACTCAGCAGCCCAGGGGTAGCACCCCCCACAGTGGGCCTTCCCCCATTCACTGTGAAAATGCCCTACAGCTAGATCTTATGGAGGCACTTTTTTTTCAGTTGAGGTTCGCTCCTTTCAGATGACTCCAGCTTGTGTTCAGGTTGACAAATATCTGGCCAGGCCCCGGGGCCTGCTGCCCTCATGTGCAGTGCACCTTGTGGCAGTCAATGTCAGGAAAGCAGCTCACGTGGAAGATGAGACTCCAGCCAGCAGCCGGGGTCTCCTAGGTCATTCCTGTTGAGCCTGGCTGTGGCTTGCCAGTGGTCATGGCTTCAAGATCCTGGTTCCAGAAATCCAGGCTCAAGACAGGTAGTACTGTGGTTATAACCAACTTGTCATCCTTAGAGCAGATGGTTCATTATTCTGTACTGTGGACTTAACCTCTGTGATATTCAAACAGTCCCCAGGACAAGCTGGTCTCCCTCTTCCCCCTACTTTCTCACAGGCTGCTCTAGATCTGTTAGAAGTGGTTTAAGGAGACCATATATGGTGGCACACACATTTAATTCCAGCACCTTTCAGGCAGAGACTCAAACTCTTCATGAGTTTGAAGCCAGCCTGAGTTTGAAGTTACATAGTGGCCAACCAGGGCTACATAGTAAGACTCTATCTTGATCAATTACTTAAAGTGTAAAAAGAACTGGTTTTTAAAGTACATAAGTAAGGTACAAACGTGCAATAATACTTCCAGGATCATTTTCATACTCAGCAGCAAACTACTCCATGGCCAGAACTGAGTAAGGGAGACCCTAGGGCCCAGTATACCTTCCAGACCCAAACCCAGGCAAAGGGTGCCCACATCAGAAACTTGGAGAAAACTGCAGCCCATGCTTCCTAGATAGAAAAGACAATGGTGGCCAGTGCCCACATCAAATCAAAAGTTGCAAAGACACAGAGACCCACAGAATATTCCCACAGCCCATTAACAATGGGCTCTGTGGGTGTGTGAGGACAGGGAAGAGGACACTCAGGATGTTTAACAAATGTAGAGTGGCAAGTGGCCTGTGGACCTGCCAACTGGCTAGTGAATGGAGAGGTTTTAGAAAATAAATTAGAGATAAAGACCTTGTCTAGAATGTCTGAGGCCCTGGGTTCTGTCCCCAAAACCATAGAAAAAGAAAACATGTAAATTGGAGTGGTGGGCTGGTGCTGGTTCTGAAGTAACACCTATGTGCTCAGCTGTGATCTTGGCGGGGGTGGGGAGGGTGCACACTTACATGCGTAAGTCAGGGGACAACTTTGGGGCACTAGGTCTCTCATCTGAATCTGGGGTATCCCACTCACGTCAGCATTATTGGCAAGTGCCTCACCTGCTGACAGTGGCTTTGAGTTCTTCCCTGTCAATATAGATCAAGTGAAAGCACCGTACCCCCTAGTGTTGGTGGGAAAGTAGAACAAGAGGCAACAGAGGGCTCCAGGGTCAGAGAGACCCTTCCTCCAAGGGCTCCTGTGAGTCCAGCAAAAGAACTAAGCAGATGTGGGCTGTTTGTTCACATCTGGTCAGTTCCTTGGCTCTGTACACAGTGCTAGACCATGAAGAACGACAGTGTGGATTCACAGAGGTGAATGCAAAGGTGGCCATGACCCAGGGTTTTGCCTCCATCCATGTTATCATCTGCACCCTTGGCACACCTACTTGCCACACTCAGGAAAAAGCCAAATCCACCAGAGAGCAGGGCCACTCTCTCTGTGCAAGAAGAATGATACGTACAGTTGTACGCAACATGGTTCTGACCCATCCTTTTCCAGCTCCAGGACATGCCCTGAGCACTGAGTCTTTGTCTGGCTCTCATAGACCTACAGAGGCAAAGCTGCATCTTAACAGCATGGGCAGAGAAAGGTACTTTGTCCGTGCAAGTGATAAACCTGGGAAAACTGAGGCACAAAGAAATTAAGCTCACAAAGAGCTGGCACCATACAGGTATTCTAGTCTTCAGTTGGCATGCCTCTACTGCATTGAGTCATTTCCCACAAAGAAAGGGGGATGCCTGGTAAGCAAACTTAGAGGAAAGAAGGGCAGAAGAAAGGCCCCACATGGGGAAGAGGCGGGTTCTAAGGACACTGGCCAAGCAGGGCAGGTGTGTCTCAGCACACGGGGCTTGCTGTCCTGGGGAAGAACAGGGGTTATCTTTCCCCAGTTGCTCCTAAGAGATACAGGATTCTAGAAAGGGAAGCACTTGAAGTATCTGCAGCTACCCTGTGTCTCACCCAGCCTGCGGACCTGCCCTGGCTGTCTCCCTGACTGGTGTTTGAAGCAGGATGTCTTGCCATCTGGACAGACACTGCCCACGCCAGGGTGGGGCTAACTCCCCTGCTGTTCTGTGGTGTCTTTGGGGCTTTCCCTAGGACACTGGGCTATGCTGCTGTCTCCTGCTTCTCCTCCTCCAAGTGACCTCAGCTGACAGGAAAGTACCTCCTTTCCTCTGCAGCCTAGGAGCATTGTTTACCACCTGGAGCACTGAGGTGACCAGCCACTCTGTGCTCAGTATTCCCTGACCCCTATAGTCCTCCCTTTCTATCTCTTTCACTCTTGATGTACAAGTGTGCAGCCATGAGATGAGAACATCTTATCAAGGATGGGCCACATGTGTGACTCTGACTGGTGAGGTCATAATGCCATAGACCATGACACATTTTGTTCCTTTTTTAAAATTTATTTATTTTTATATCAATCACGGGTTAGGTACTTTGCATCCCAGGCGTAGTCCCCCTCCTTCCTTCCCTCCCACCCTCCCTCTCCCTCCCTCATCTCCCTCCTCCCTGCCCCCTCCAAGTCCACCAACAGGGGAGGGCCTCCTCCCCTTCCATCCAACCCCAGCTTATCCTGTCTCCTCAGAGCTGGCTGCACACATTTTGTTCCTAATGAGACATTTCTCAGAACCTATTCCACCATTAAACAATACATGATATATGCATATTTTAGTAAACATAATGGCATAAAACTTACCATTTTAACCATGTTTTATGTGTGTGTGTGTATGATGGTTGTGCATATGTGCATGAATGTAGGGATGCATGTGCCATGGTATGTGTATGTCAGGGGACAACCTGGTGTCAGTCCTTGCTTTTCACTTGGTTTGAGACAGGATCTCTTGTTTGTCACTTAGTATACCAAACTAGCTGGTCTATAAGCTTCTGGACATCTGTCTTTAACATCTTGCCATAGAAGCACTGTGAATACAAATGTGTGCTACCATGTCCAGCTTGTCATGGGTTCTAAAGATACAAATGCTGGTCCTCAGGCGTATACCACAAGTGCTTTACTAACCGAGCCATCTCCACAGCCCCCATTCTAACCATTTTTTTTAAATTCAGTGTATCATGCAGCTACATATCTGTGCAGCCACCATCACCATCCATCCAGAGAACTCTCACCATCCCAAACAGACCCTAAGTTCTGACTAACACTGACTTCTCAACCAACTCAGTCCCTGACACCAACTTTCTGCCATCTGTCTCTATGGCTTGGAGGACCTCACTTCAGTAAAATTCTAGAGGACATCCCAGTGTCTTCAGGGTCTCTCCCTGGGATGGCAAGTGGCAGACTTCCTAAGCATGGACTGAGCACAGCATATCCCTCACCATGGGTGGACACTGGACCCTCCTTTGCTTTTGGAATAATGCCAGGAGAGTTCGTGCAGCAACAGTTCTTCAGGGCCTTCCTTGCCACTCCCTGGAAACTTCAGTCCACCAAGGTCCCTTCTGCCTAGGTTTGTCTGACTGAGCCCCAGCAAGAACTCTCATTGCCAGCACCCAGTCTTCTACATGGAGGCATTGGGAAGGCTATAATGAGCCAGGCTGCCTGGCTCAGATCTGCCAAGCCCACGAAGGGGACTCTGAGCACCTTACTCTTCTGACAGGTGTCCGAGGCTCAACTGGTGATGTACTGGCTCTCATACTATCCCCCTCTTTTGTCCCCTGCATTCAAGGGATAGGGCACAGAGCTTATTCTTTCCCTCCCTGGTGGAATATTAGAGAAATCCCTTGTGTTGGGAGAGGGGATGCCCATGCTGGGCTGCCCAGCAAGGGGATGAAAAGGTGGCCCCGCAGAGGCAGGCACCAGAGGAAGACCCCAATCCCAGACTGGGAGCCCCAGTCTCCAAGCCAACTACATAGAAAGGCCTGTATGGAAAGTCTGGACTTCCAATACCTCCCAGGCCCCACATCAGACCCTGAACCAGGTTTTCACAGGGGAGGCCCTGGCTTGGTATGAGTTGACTAATAATCAGGGACCAGGTACCCCAACTTCAGAGAGCTGCAGATTGCTAGTCACCCAGGTGGCCAAAGTTAAGCTCTCAATAAAAGTCCCTGCAACTGCTCTTCCTAGTTGGGCATCACGGCTGTTTCTTCGGGAGAGATCTATCCCCTATTTGCATCCTAGGGTAGGAGGCCAACAAGGCAGGGGTGAGGCCACAGCTGCTTTCTCCTCCATAGAGAGCCTAGCCAGCAGCAGGAATGGCCTGTGTGAATGCCAGGGGCTACCCAGGACTTCTGTCAAGAGGGACAGATCCTCTCTCATCAAGAAAGAGGAGGCCAGATGGTCACAGTGCTAAGAAAAAAATGACAGTTGAATGCCCTAAATAGGACATCTCTATCATGTCACACCTCCTACTCTGCAAGGCTCAGGGAACATCCCAAGAGCAGAAAGACCCTAAGAGCTGAGTGAAGGTGGAGTATTGTGGAATGCTGTCTTCTGAGTACAACATGGATGTTGTACTCTCTTGCTAACTCATAACAGCCATGACTACTGCATAAGACCTGGATTGAAAGAAGGCCCTAAATCTATGAAAGTTACCCCCAAGACCCTTGTGTGTGTGTGTGTGTGTGTGTGTGTGTGTGTGCATGCACATGACTGTAAGGCCTATCAAACTGTCATGGAGAAGAGAAGGTTCACAAGGCCCTGTCTCTCCCTTAGGAGACACAAGTAGTTAATGGAGGCTGTTGGAAAGAGAGAGATGTTATCTTCAGTGGTATAGCACTTGTAAGTTACCTAGGCTCCTTTAAATAGCCCTTCACCTATGTCTCCATTATTTTGTTTTATTTTTAACCTTTATTTTTATTTTGCATGTATGAGTGTTTTTCTGCATGTATGTCTGTGTACCACATGTATGCAGTGTCAGAAGGAGCCAGAAAAGGGAATTGGATTCTCTGGAAACTAAATGAATGTGAGGTGAAAATTGGGAACCAAACCCAGGTCCTCCGGAAGAGCAGCCAGTGCTGTTCATGCTGAACCATCTCCCCAGCCACCTCCCCCATGCCTCTGTGAGCAACCCAACGGAAGGGTCATATACATAGAAAAGGCAACAGAGCAGATGGGGACTAGTTGGAGAGAGGAAGGGTAGCAATGGGGGTGGGACAGAGCAGAGGGTGAATGTGAACAGAACACATCATCATAATGGAAATCATATCTATGTCCCCACAGACCAGAGGGCCACATCTGGCTGCTTCTGTGCTGACTTCTGCTCTTGGGAATGACATATTTTTATTTTTATTTATGTTTAATTATTTTTTAATTTATTTATTTTTATATCAATCACAGGTTAGGTACTTTGCATCCCAGGCGTAGCCCCCTCCCTCATTTCCTCCCACCCTCCCACTCCCTCCCTCATCTCCCTCCTCCCC